>PVHY01002955.1:0-115614 GCA_004024945.1 Uropsilus gracilis | reverse complement strand
CCCCCTCCTCCCCCCACCCCTGCTACAGCCACCCTGCCAGCTGCCTGTCAACTGTTTGCCCACAATGGGGATGAAAATGCAAGTAAAGACTCAGTCCCTGGAGCATCCGAGACTGGTTCTGTGCGTGTGTCTTCATTTTCACCTCTTAACTGCACGCTAATGATGTTCTAAGTGATGCCCACCACACACAGCCTTCCAATTGGCAGCTACCAGGCTGTGATTTGCAGCTTTACCGGGCGACTGTCTGGTCTCCCTGGAGGCTCCAAGTAACACCAGAAGGTGACATGCCAGCCTGTGAAGATGGCATTTCACAAACACCGTGGTGGGCACTGAGTGTGGCTGGATAGTCACCTGGTGACCTCCTGGTGACCTCCTCCAAGGGGAGTGGCGTGTTCACACCCCAGTCTTGCTGTTCAGGCTGTTTCTTCCTGGGTAACTGTGTCCTCATCAGCAGAAATGGCACAGGCATGACCTGGGGTCACAGAGACAGGCCCAATGGCAGGTGTCTTGCAGCCTTGGGTTCTGCTCTGGCTCCTGCTCTCCCTGCACAAGGGAGCCCCTGTGCTGTCCAAGATGCCCACAAAGCAGCCCTTTCTTGAAGCACCGTAGGCTGTCAGCTGACCGCACTGTCTCCGGGTGAAATGTGCTGCGTGCCCTGGAATTCTGATGCTGTGTCAATTGGAAAACAGGTAGTAACAAGCCCAATAATTAACTGGTACCACAGAAGCCTCATCATTCACAGACAGTGCAACACTCCAGGGTTTCCTGTTAAGGAACAAAGAAAATTCACACACACACACACACACATACACACACACACACACACTTGCAGCATCAAGTATTTTCAAAGTATTAGAATAAGAAGGAGCTTGGGACTTTTATTTTCACATCTTCACATCTGGAAATATGAACCTGCTCAAGGTTCAAGCCACTTCTCTGAATCAGCTGTTTTCCACACAGAGTGTCCTTGTCACTGTCACCGTCATTTCTTTATTTCCATAGCAATCATACAGTTGTTTAAATCTCATCCGGAAGCCTCAACTGCTCAAGACTAAGGTAGAAGTAAAAGTAAATAAAATTTCTTAAATTTATTTAAGCTCAGTCTCAGATTCTTGCATTTTTTGTTTCTATTATTTTCTTCCTTTTTGATTAATTGTATACATATACACATATATTTCTCATGTTGTTGTGCACCTCACAGCTCTCCCACCACCATATCACCTGTGAACTATCATGATCCCTTATGCTTATCCTTCCCCTGATTTTGCCCTCCCTTTCACCCCCTCTCTTCCTGTACTTAAAATATTACTAATGGATAGTTTTCAGAAAAATAATGTCTTGAAATCCAATTTAAATGTCAGACCAACAGGCATGGGGGTAAGATTCAGTTATATCAAACACCTTGTATTATGTGGAGCCAATTGTTCTTTAGCGATGCTGGAGAGGTTACGTGATAATAGACTCCACATCATTCCGTGCTCCATATAGGATTTTCTCATTGAACAGATTTTAATGTGAGATGGACTTGGCTTTAGCTTCCAGCTTTATGGTTCATCGGCTTGGTGATGATGTCACCAAGCTCCTATATCTGAAGTTTGTTTAGTGTTATGTGAGATGATTAAAGTCAGCTTAGAAATAGGAGGGAGTTTATAAGGTCATCCACCTTCCCCTCGATAAAATCAAATTTTCAAACCGCATCCTGAGACTGCAGAAAGATGAAATTATATACTTGTTGCAATTATAGCTTACAACCCCCCCGGTGATCAATAAATATAAATTCTCTTGCTTTGTCAGCCGAGGATGCATAACTTAGCTTCCTAATTACAGCTATGTCACCCAGAAAGATACTTGAGAAATCTTGCTTATCTGTTTGCTCTTCCTTCTTATTGCTTTTATGGGGGACCTTCCTTAATATTTTATTTCTTAAACATTGCCCTTGTACCACCGGGTACAAGGATATTTACCGTATTCAACTCCGCAAATGCACCATCTTCCTTGGCACCACTTCCAGGGATCACACTTTCTAAGAATCGAGTTGATGATCTTCTTGATGAGACTGAGCATCACTGATCAATTATCGGAGACAACAATTGGCTCCATAGCACTTTCTTATTACACAACACCAAGTAGGCAGTGTAACTGTTGCCCAGTCTCGACAACACAGAGCTGGTGGATGACCGGATAAACTCCCTCCTATTTCTAAGCTGACTTTAATCATCTCACATAACACTAAACAAACTTCAGATATAGGAGCTGTGTCCAGTTCATGTCCAACACAAACATAAAAAATTGTATTTCATTAAGAGGTTTTCTTATGACACAGATTTTTTTCCTTACCCTTAAGGTTAACCGTCTTCCAAGAGAAATACTCTAGCATCTTCTCTTTTTAAAGCATGCTCTTGCCAATATGCAAATTCCATCAGATATAGAACCAACCACTACCTCTTAGCAAAGCTTACGGTGGATAGGAGAGCTCAAAGCCCAAAGCCCTTCCAAAGCACAGCTCACATGGTCAGATATTGAAATGAATCACAGTTCTGAAAATCTCCCACCTCCCCAGAGAGAATGAATAAATGCTAATAATGACCCGAGTTTCACTTGTTTTCAGAGGAAGAATTTTCCTTGCCTCTAGGAATATTCTTTTTTCCTGAACTGTTAAATTGCACATAAAAGCCTCTCTATAAGATGCTTTGCAACAGGCATCATTTATTTTTTATTTTCACTTATTTTTACAGCACTATTTTTGATAGAACCAACTGGGGAAGGTGGGCAGTAGAATACTTCAGCATACAAGCACACTATTTTGTCTAAATCAAGAGAGGACTTACTTATCTTATTGTTTTATATAACACTTAGCTCAATGGCTTTTTTTTTTTCAGACAGATTAAATCTAAGGAGTGTCTTTGTACTAAAATAGCTCTGGAGAAATGTGAATAACAGTAATTGTTAGGCTAGCTTGAGTTAACCAGTCTTTCTAATCAACCAAACAATTGTGCTCTTACCACAATAGACATTAAAATGTATTTGACAGCATACATTCAGAATAGCTATGAAAAAACAAAATAGCCTACATGATGTACATTTTGATTATTAGAATATGCATGAAATGCTCTAGTTTTGAAATAACAAGTAATGTTCCAATGCAAAATCAGGTTTCTCCTAAGTATGACATGGTTGAGTATTATTCTGTGCCCTAATATTTGCCTATGTGTATCGATAGTTAGAATTAGCACTGCTGTCAATTCAACCTTCTAGAGTAAACCTTGGAAAAAAGCAAGAATAACTTTCCACTTAGACTTAAATAATTTCCATAACATTTTTCATATTCAATCAGCAAACTGCTTCCACATTCAATCAACATCTGCTTCCACACATCCTATAATGATAAACTTACTGTTTTTGGAAATAGTCTATTCCTTAACTGGGAAGTGTAAGATGTTAAAAATTTTTGTTCTTTTGAATCAAAATACATCATCTACATAGACATAGATCTGAATACCCACTCTAACACCACTACCAGTGTGATTCTGGGAAAGTCATTGCATCAGTTTGAACCTCACTTCTTCACATGGAAAACAGCTATAACAAATAATATCTATCACCTTCCCATTTTATTAGGAAGAACTAATGAATTAATAGATGAGAAAGTCATCAGCTACATGTCTGGCCATAGTTAGCAGGCAGTAATGGAGGAGACACCCCTTCCTGGGTTTTGCTTTTCCCTTTTGTCAATTTTCCCCTTAAAAAAAATTATGAAGAAACAAAAGATATGTACCGTCTTATCACTCTGCATAGCTCTAACTACAGATAGATATTGCTGTCAGTACCTGGATCTCTCTATATATGGACATCCATATATCTGTATTAATCTATCGTTAAGGTACGAATATTTTCCTTAGACTGTACCTTTTACACATTCACCATAAAACTGGAAAACAGTGAAGCTTTTTTGGTAGACACTTAAAAATCAGCAGTTGAATGATGACTGTCAGTGTGTGTTAGCATGTTTTTGTATCCCACAATTAATGTTGTCCTGCTAGTGAGTGTAGGAGGTAAAAATAATTAAAAGTAATTTAAGATAAGTTATGAATCATCTTAATATTACTTTGAGATGTGTTACTTGAGATGTAATATTACTTTGAGATGAAGACTTAATAAACATTAGTCACACATGAGAAAAACTTTGTGCTGACACTGTTCCATCTATGCTACCTTGTTCTTGCAACAAAAGGCTTCTCATTTACTATTATTTTTGATACTTGAATATAAAGTTCTAGACAACTAAGAGAGAAAATGTTTTATAAATTCAAAAAATAACCTGCAGCAATATCACTTACATGAATATACCTAAGGAAGCAGAAGGATAAGAGTGAAAATTCTGTGTATATAAAGATGCTCATTTCCACATTATTTTTAATCATTAAAAAAGAGAATTAAATCAAATCATGAATGAAAGAGCAATGAAATGTGTTGCAATGAAATGAAAGAGCAATGAAATGAGTTTAAAATCCTGATAAGATTTTAAATATCTAATTAAAAATGACATTTTATTAAATTATAATCCCATATTTTTAGTACAGGTGCATGGAAGATCTGGAAGTACGTGTGCAGTCAGATTAGCTATGGATGTCTCTGAATAATATTAGTGATCTTTATTTTCTGTTCTTCTAAATTTGCTGGCATTTTATCATAGTATAAATTGCTTTTACATTCTTGTCTCAGCCATTCAGTAAAAAGGTTACTTGTCAATTTAATGACAACATAATGGCAAGCAACTACAGAATTTCTATATTGACGTATAAAAACTAACATAAATATTTACATACTAAACATAAAATGTTATTGTTACCAATGCTGATTGAAGTTTTGCCAAGTAAATACTATTAATGAATATGTGATGACATCTTTCTATCAACTCTGAGTTTAACTAGTGTTTCAGTGGTATCAAAAATGGGGTTCTTCTCATTTGTTTCAGTTTTCACTTTTTTGTGTTACTGCAAAAACTGTTGTAAAATACATAGATTTAAAAAATATCCTTAATAAAACCCTTAATTGAAATTATTTTTTCTCCATTCCATGTCCTGTGCACAATCAATTTTTATATTTGTATCCTTTAGATACAATTTTTCACTCTCTATTTTCACATACTGCTCACTTCCCGAGATTATATCTTTTTACATTCCTTTTCTCACCCCTTCATTCCTCCTGAGACTATCTGTTGTTAGCATGGTGTATATGCTTCCACTCTTTTCTCTAATTCTATGCAATCACAAACAGGTAGATAATAGCTAGCTGTTCATTGTTTTAAAAACATGAAATCGTACTATATACACCTCGCTCCCTCTTTTTATTTCACAGCAAACCATAGTTTTACATTATTTTTATAATCAGTGAGATAAATAAATGCAGAATAATAGCACTGATGAGTTTACCCTCATCAAGGAAAAGAAGTGAGATGTGACTCTCCTCCCATCTATGCACTAATATGCTGTGGCTTGGAAAATACCATCTCACAGTGAGCCTCAGTTTCTGATTTAAAAATAAAAGGATAATATTGGATCATTTCTGACATTATAATTCTTTGACTCATACTTTTATCTTTCGTTTAATGGATTGTGCTTTGACAAAATGTTCTTCTTTAAAGCTTTCCACTTCTTAATTTCTTTAGTTTAAATGACCAATAAATCCCAGAGATTTGCGATTGCAACTAGGAATGTTGCCAGATCCTCATTTTACAATGCTTTAAAAAAATATATTGATATAATAAATGCATAACTCCATTGATACATGTCTATAAGGCAGAAAAGTTCTTTGTTTCTATATGCAAACGTGACATTCTCCTAAGCATCTCAGGTCTCTTAAGATTTCTTATCTTAAGCTGGTTTATAGGAGATTTAAGTGACTTGCTGAAACCATGCACTCATTAGTGATGAGAAGAGGAATAAATACAGGATTTCTGATACTATACTTAGCCTGCCTCTTGAATCCACTAAGCTTCTTAGAAGAATTGTTATGACGAAGCATAGTATTTCAATGGCAGATACTTTTCACCCAAGTGCTCACAGTTGCCCATTTCTTCCCAACTTACTTAGCCTGACCAAACATCTCTCCTCCCACAGCTTCCTGACCTTTGGCTTGCTCCCAAATAGGTGTGAACTCTAAAATACAGAATACATTCCCTTAAGAGCCCATGGAGTCAGCTGACTCTTGACAGAACTGTTCCCCATAATGCCATGCAAACTATTCTCTGTGCCTATTGCTCTGCTTCCATTTCCCCTCAAAGCTCCCATGTACCCCTCCCTGTCAAAGAAAAGACTTTCATCTGACTTGAAGGTCCCCCAAAATCCTGAGAAGAGATTGTCCTTGTCAGAACAGCTTTTTAAAGTCTCTCTTACCAAGTTGACTTTCATTTTTCTTGGCCAGAACTAAACATTTCTTAAGTCTCATTGGATTAACTCTTTTAACTCTTTCCCTAAAGGGCATTTCACCAGTGTTATGCTGATTGTCTCTGTGTGGCCAGTGTTTTGAAAAATGTGTGCTTGTATGTATATATATATATATATATATATATATATATATATATATATATATATATATATATATATATGTGACATGTCAGTTATAACCCTACAATAATTGGTGTGTGTGACATGATTATACATGTGAGATATATACAAATTGATTTCTATATCAATTTCTGATAAAATTTTGTGTCAACTGAGAATTTCCTTAGAAAACTCCATTATCTCTTAATATCAAATATACATAATAAAAATAAGTAACATAATAAGTAAAACAGTAAATACAATAAATACTTAGATAATAAATAAATAAATATAGGCGATGTAAGGCTTGTTTTTTAAACAAAAGCAGATAACACGCTATATCAAATACCTTATTGTTGCCGCTGACGTAGTGTAATGCTCATTCTCATCACACTGAGCATTTGCTATAAAAACAAAAATTTCCTATTTTTACAGTTGAATAGCATCTTGCTGTATGTGTAGATCACAGATTCTTTATCCATGGACCCACTGGAAGTCATTCAAGTGGGTTCAACGTCTGGCTGTTGTGAACAGCATTGCGATGAACACAGGAATGCAGGGAGTTCTTTCGATCAGTACTTCCAGGTTTTTTGGATCAGCACCCAGAAGTGGGGTTGCTATATTGCATGGTGGTTCTATTTTTAATTCAGGTTCATACTCTTTTCCATTGTATTTGCACCATTTTACATTCCTACTAACAGTAGACAAGGTTCTAATTTTTGTCACTTTCTTGCCTAAGAGTCATCTTAACAGATGTGAGGTGGTATCTCATTTCCCTGACTGCAAGTGACGTTGAGTATCTTAGCTCCTACTTGTTGGCCTAGATAACACTGTGCTAACTGGTATAAACTAGTCACCAAAGAACAAACATTGCATTATTTCCCTCATACGATGTCTCAAATCTTCCAGGATTTGAGATCCTCCAGCACAACTCTGTTGTCTGATGGCTTAAAAACAGCAGAAATTTATTTCTCCCAGGTCTGTAACTAAGATCAAAACACCAGCAGATTCTAGTTCATGGATGGCATCTTTCTTCTGTGCCCTCCCATACAAAAAGGATAATAGATCTCTCTGGACTCCTTTTTACGATGGTACTAATCCCAATTGTATGGGTTTCCTTCTCATTACCTTACTACCTCCCTAATGTTCCACGTTCAAATACACAGGGTTTCAATCTTAAGATGTAAATTTGGGAGGAATACAACTATTCAGAAAGTTCTCTGCTTTTAAATTAGAGGTCACTGCGTTCATTTTTCTCTGCAGGCAACTTACAGTTGGCCAGCACACAGTAAAGTAGTTGCTTTATTACTCACATCTAGACCATTCAGAAATGGTCTGAAAGTTTTCTTGAGGAAATGAGATTTTTTTTTCTTGAAGTGACCAGTAAAATGATTTTTCTAGCTCATTTTTATAAAAAATGTTTATTCTATAAATGAAATAAACAAAGACAGTTTTCTCCAATAATAACAATAAGAACAAAGAGAAATTTGAGGACAATGAATTGAGACCAAGCATGCAACTCATGCTAGTAACAACTTGATTATGTGGGGTATAATTGTAGTTCAATCTATAGCCAATTCCTCAGCAAATTTGATCAAGTAGGTAGTGAGTTATTTTAAAGATACTAATGCTAACAGCTCATTGGTTGAGTTTATGGTATGGAAATTAGAGAGCCACCATCTTCACTGCTGTCAGTCAATTCTGCTTGATCCCAAGGGAAATTGACTACCTGAATTGTCAGCAGTAAACTGCAGAAGAAGAGCAAGAAGTGTCTGCCAGAAATAATGTCCATTATTTAATGATATCGAACCCTCTGAGTCATCATTTGACTTGAGAGTCTGATGGAAATCATGAAACTTCTTTCAAACAGACTTTAAAAGAAAATATATTTTAGTGTTTTTCTAATTAAGGTAACATTGGTTTGCACACTCTGTGTGATTCATACATACATGTGAACATGTATGTTGCCACACTGTACTCTCCTCAAATAAAACTATCCACAGTGTTATAAACTGTTGTTACCTCAATCAAACACAATAGATCTCTAAATATAAATTAATGAACTTCCTGCATAATGCTAATATAAAATGGAAATTGCAGTTACTAAAAAAAATCTTGTTTTTAGTACCTTCCACATATATATATGTACATGTGTATACATAGAGCTGTGTGTACAAAAACATCCACCCTTAGGAAAGGAAATACTTGTGGGCAAAGGAAATATCAGAATAAATGAAGCATTATATATCTTGAAAAGATTTCTAATCTCCCAAGAGTGCTCCAGACTTTGGATTTCTGGACTTGAAAATTTTCATACCCATGATGAATTGTAAAAGCATCCACCAAACTCTCTCAGAGTAAGATATCACGTCTGTTAAATGTGGGATGATTTGAGTTTAAGATTGAACATATCTTAAGTAAATATCAACCTGTAGTCAAGATTTGGAAGTGAATTAAATGGTACATTTTAAATCATGAGATGTTAAAGGCATGGGGACTCTAATACAAATTTAAGTAAAGGTATATTTTATCTGTTCACATGGATTTGTGATGCTCTTTGACACATGGATGTGGCTATGCCAGGCTCACCTAGATTTCTGTGGACTAACAAGCGTTGCCATCAACCTGTTGTAAGTCTAACACCATGAATTTCTTTTCTGGTCACATGTATTCTCAACTTTAATATTCCAGACTGAAGAAAACAAAAATTACTCATTTTTTATTTTTAATGATAAATTTCTCTGTAATGATTTACATTTGACTCTTAGAAGTCAATAGAATATTTGATTCATGAATCACAAATAAAAAATATATGATACAGTGTGTAGTGAAGAAAACCTCCCTAAAACACCTATTACTTCAAATTCTCATTTCTCCTTCCCATAGGTAACCACACACTGTAATTTGTATTATCAAGCCTATTTAAGCAAGATGTAAGCAACTAATCCCTCCCTTTTGCATCTGAAGCTATTTAACTAATACTTCGCTACTCTCTACTCTGTTCTTCATCTTGCTCTTTTTAAAACCTATTCATTTACATTAATGAAGACCTTTCTAAAGCAGAACATAAATTACTTTCTGGTGTTTAATTGTATAGATGTGCCACAATTTACTTAACCATCTTCTATTGACAGGCTGTTCCCTTGCGTTGTATTATAAACAATGCTATCATGAATAACCTCTTCCATACTTTTCTTGTGCAGACCTGAAAATGGATGTGACAAACATATCCCCCAAAAGTTAAATGAGTGGGCAAGAGTCATGTGTATTTGTTATTTTGTTAAGTGTAGCTACATTGCCACCCCTACCCCAGATGTTAGAGTGGGTTCCTCTATCACCCCACCAGAAATCCAAGGGAAAAGTCTGTCTGTCAGGTCCTTACCAGCACATGTCATTGAACATTTGCACCATCATTCTTTGGTAGGTGAAAAGGAATATTTCATTTCCTGCCATTTCTTGTAGTATGGGTGAAATTGAGCTTCTTTTCATACACTGAAGTTCCATTTGTATTTTCTCTTTGAGCTACCTGTTCTTTTCCCCTGACCTGGTGGGGAGGGGATGTTTTGGACTATTTGTATTGATTTGAAGAACCTCTTTATCATTAAGCCTACAGCCTCGTGTGTGTGAAATGAGTTTCAGCTATTTATATCCCAGTTTTTCATTTCTCTTGACACTTGACCTATGGTAATTTTTACCATGAACAATTTTAAGAGGCTTTCATAGTTGATTTAATCAGACTTTTAAAAATTGATGATTTTAATGTTTTATATTAGAAAGACTTCCTTCACTCCTACATTATTAATTTTCCTCTAGATTCTTCAAGTGCTTTTATCAGTTTAGTTTTTCTACATTTATATTACATGTGTGTAATATCCTCTTATGTAAGGAATGAATATGGATCAAATTTTATTTTTACAGATGGCTACTCAATTGTCCCAACATTTAATGAATTAATAGTCGAAGTGATCCTCAATGGTTTGAAATGGACGTTATATGCTTGATATCCAGTGATATCTTGTTTTTCATTTTTTTCTATTATATCCCTCTTAGGTACTTGTTTCTATTCATAGATTACCATACTGTTTTTAGTGTAATATCCATTTTCAGAGTTCATGTTTTTCTCCCAGCAAATTCATGCTGGTCCTTCAACATTTTTTAAATGTTTGATCACCCCCCACAACCACTCTGTTTCTTTGAGGTTTAGAGATACCTAGTTTGTCCATGGAGGGTTGAGTCCTGCAGACTCATATATCAGTCAAAACTGACTGTCTAGTTGCCAACTGTGCTCAAAGATTGGCTTCTTAGAAAGAAGCTTTCTACAAAGGTGGAAGATTCCACTCCTAGAGTCTATAGAGTCCAAGATGGTTGGTCTTCTCTTGGATGTCTATACAAAACAAGGCATCATCTGGAGAAGTTGAGCATTGTTGTGAGAGGAGTCTGTCTTTGTATCTTTTCACCAAAGCTTGTAACTGTGGGTCTTTATCTAGTCTTCTCAAAACCCAGCTAACTTCTAAAAGATGGACAAAAACAGACCTCTCAGTAGTGACTATAACTGATCTGCTTGAATATGAGCCACACTCGTTACTCCTTGTAACCCTCTTCTTTTAGACTTCCTTACTCCAAAGCAAAATGCATTTCATTTGTTTACTCTTCATTTTCACTTCCATATCATTGCCATTCCTTTCACTTTGCATCCTACCTGGTTAATATAGTAGCAAGGAAAAAATTGGATGGAGTAAAACAGGGAAAGAAGACTTTCACAAGAAGAGAGAAAGATAGAATCCATCTCCCCCTAAAACAAAAGTGAAAGTTTCTAAACACTAGGGTAAGTTAATGGAAGTATGGAAAGACATTTGTGAGGGGCAGTCAGTAGCTGTACTTAGGCATCTGTGTTTGCTAATTGATGCTTCTTGAGATGAGATTCCTATCCTCCCACAGACTGGGACAGAAGGGCAATAACTTTTTGATGACTACTTTTCAAAGGACTGACTTTCATATCCTTAGGGATGACATTCTGGAGTAGAAAATCAACAAGAGACTGGGAAAAGATTTATATCTCAAAGGGGAAGAGAAAGAATGTGCAGTTTTAAAAGTTTTAATGTAAATGCTTTAAGAAAAGGGAGATCGGTGGTTGGTAATGAGAACAAAGCCTGCCTAAAGTTTACTTAAGCTGAGGGGAAGCATTAACCCCCAGTTAATGGTAGGTTAATGAATCCATAAATTGGGAACCCATTCTGCCTTTGTCACTTCTCTAATGGGCATTCACCCCTTCCTTGAGAGAACATCTCATCACTCAAGACAGGGGTGCTATTCTTATTAACCAATCCAGTCAGAGAAGTCACACTACTAACTACTGTGGTTTCACGTGATTTAACATTTTTGAGTGTAAATATCCATGGGACAGAAAATACCTCAGAGATGTGTGTACTCCCAGAAGCTTTCAAATGCTATGATTTTCCATCCATTTTCTTACTCACCAACTCTTAATCAGAAAAGAAATAATTAGCTTTTAGGAGGTAGCTCATTTAAGCCAGGCACTGGTAAGCACCACACTTACATTATTCATGTAATCCTCACAAATACTCTATGAGGTAGTATGGCTTCACAGACAACAACATAGGGGAATTAGGAAACATAGAGGATTAGGAAACTTGCCTCAAAGCATCTAAACAGACACAATGAGATCGAAACCCAGTCTGATTACAGAACCTAAGGTCTTGACTTCTGTTTTAAAACACCTTGCCTCCCACCTTTCCAAAGTACTGTCTTCTGGCTCAGGGCAGCAGTCTACGGAATTTTAAGAGGTGCTGTGACAGCATAAGCTGCAGGGTTCTGGAGGTTAGCTTTCCCCCTTCTGGGCCTGTGGGCAGCTAGGCAGCTACTTAGTGGGGAATCTCGTCATCATCCACCCTATGAATTAGTCATCAGGTATTTCCATAAAACAGTGTGACTGAATTCAATAAAGACACCTAGGGAAAGTGAAATAAGCCATTTTACTTCATCATCATTCTGAGAACTTAGGGAGAAATGTCTGTCAAGGTCACAGAAAATAGAAGATTCTTGTGGATGAAAATGTGAGGAAAAAATTTTTTTGCAAAATCCAAACTGCACTTTAGGATGAAATAAACAGAGTATTCTTCTAATCCCCCCCTTCCCCCCCCCCCGCCCCGTGCAGCATTGTTACTCTTAGTTTGTGGGTCTTAGTTTGTGGGTCTTAAAACTACCTCTGGAACAGGGGACTGGGTGTCCCTTCACCTTCTGCTGTCTGTGCACCTAGAACACCATCCCTAATGAGTCCTTTGTCTTCCTTCCAACTGGACCCTCATCTCTGAGCTCTGTTGTTATCACTGGCTGAGATGGCTGAGGCAAAAGTGTAGATTGGGTTTTACTTGAAGATCTATCAGTCATTGAATGAGGTATTTTGGGCAGGACTCTTAGCCACTCTGTGCCTCAGTTTTCCCATCTTTATAATGGGAATAATTTTCTTCAGAGTTGTTATAGGGACTGGAGAATTGGTCTAAAAAAATACCACTTACAAAACTCTCCCTCAGTAATATGGATTCAGTATGCTTCAGCAAGCTTCTGCCCATCCTTCAACTGAAGTTCTTGGAGTCTTGCAGAACGAGATAGACCAGGCCCTACCAGGAAAGTGGAGGTCACCAGAGGGAAAGGAGGATGAACATCATGCCAATCAGGCAAAGGGGTCAACTGTATGGCGGTAGATGAAGACTAGACTTTGCTTGAAGTATAATGTAGTGTCCATAACTGTCTAATTATGATGATACCATGAAATCTCTATCATCTTATAAAACCAGTGTGATTTCAATGAACTTTTTAAGTCCATTTATAAGGTTGGCACATGTGGGCAGACTGCGTCATGGAGAGAGAGGTGAGCAGGAGAGGGACAAGACCACGATCAGACTGAGATTCGCAAAACTCCTTTGGCCGCTGTAACAGAGAAGCTCAGAATAACAGTGACTTTCACACAGTAGAACTTTCTTTTTTGCTCACTCGCATTCTGGTCTGGGGCCTGTGGGGAATATGGCTCCCAAATGATCAGGCCCTCTGTTCTTTCTGTCTTGTTGCTCTACCATTTTTAACATATAACATCCATCTTCTGTCAAGGATGGAAACTCCATCTGAACCACCTTTAACCAAGAAAGCATCTCAGCATTGACCATGCCAACCGCATGGCAAACAATGGCCAGGGAAAGAGGATGGGCATTTCGCTCAAAGCACACACCCCACAGCTGCATCCCCACTTCTCCTCACTGGCCAAATCCCAATCCCGTGGCCCCACATAGCATGAAGGTCAGCAGCAGTCTCAGGGGGATGTGATCTCAAGCCCTCCAAAAGTTCCCTGACTATTTGTTGAAATTCCAGAGTGAGCTGTCTGTTTCCGGAGAAGAAGTCCAATGCCAGTGGTGAAGTCCCAGAGGCAGGATGTTGTGTCCCACCGGCCTTCTACAGGGGTCAAGCTGGGCTTTGTCTATTACGAGTCTCCGCTGCAGTGTAGGGAAGTCTCCCCATCTCCTCCAGAGCTCTGACTCCCCCAGCTTCCTGGGCTGCGCTGTCTGCACCTCAACTAGTGACAACACAGCTCACCTAGAAAACACAGCCCAGGAAAGGAAGAGGCCAAAGGACCAATGGAATAGAACAGAAAACAGCAAGGAGAGAGGAGTCTGGTGGTGGTGGTGGGGTTCAGGGGAGACATTCCCAGTGGTACCAACAACCATAAAATGATGACTGATGTTGTAAGGAAACTTTTGTATTATAATAATGCTTGTTGATTTTATTTGTTATTACCATAGAATTCATTATTTTTGGTTTGACATTTAGATATATAAAACATTGATATATACAAAACATTGATATATATAAAACTATATATATAAAACATATATAAAAACATCGTTGTCGACCCTGAGGTTCTCCTACCACCTGGTCGCCATGTACCATTATCTTAATCTCTTGTGCCCATCCCTCCCCTGATTTTACCTCCTCCCCTTCTCCTGTGCTTCAGTTCTGCTGGCAGTTAGTTTTAACTTTTTCTTATCCATTTCTTTGTTTTCCTTATAACCCACATTAATTGAGACTAGCCTGTATTTCTCTCTTTCTTTCTGGCTTATTTCCGCTCACATGATTCCTTCTAGCTCCATCCATGTTGCTGTAAATGACATTATTTTGTCTTCTTCGATTGATGAATAATATTCCAAGGTGTAAATATACCACAACTTTCTGATCTGTTCATTGGTTATGGGGCATTTGGGTTGTTTCTAAATCCTGGTTGTGAATAATGCTGTAATAACTATCCGAGTACAGGTAGCCTTTTGAATGAGTGTTTTTGTATCTTTTGGGTAGATTCTCAGAAGTGGGGTTGCTGGATTGAATGGTAGTCCCATTTTCAGTAGTTTGTTGTAAAGAATTTTAAAATAAAATAAATAATAAAATAAAACTCATGTTTCTGTACCAAAACCACAAAATAAATCAACAAAGTTACAGATTTTGGGGGGAGGGGGTATTTTTGATTTTCAGATAGAATTATTTACAATTTTACCAAAGGACAGGAATGATTTAATAAAGCTTGCAAAATGCCTGTTAGTCACCTTTTCCAAATTTAGTGAAAATTCGTTAGTGACTTAATGAAATCTATTGATAGACCCAAGTCCCAGTGCAATAAATGATACAATCAGAATTTAAATGCAAGCCTGTTGATACAAAAATGACCATTTTTTTCACCTTAAATCTTTAAACATTTTTATAACCTGCACCAAAGAAACACAGCATTTGAATATGACACATTCTCATCAGTTGGAATTTTTACTTATTTAAAGACTCCATATGGTTATTTAAATATCTTCAAAAGTCATAGCTCACTATTGTGCATACATGAAAGAGAAAATACAACCAAATTCAATGAGTTCAGGTTCTTCCTTCCTTTTTTCCTTCTTTCTTTCTTCTTTCCTTTCTTTTTTCCTTTCTTTCTTTCTTTCTTTCTTTCTTTCTTTCTTTCTTTCTTTCTTTCTTTCTTTCTTTCTTTCTTCCTTCCTTCCTTCCTTCCTTCCTTCCTTCCTTTCTTTTGTATTCAAATATTTTACTTCATTTTTGATTAATTAATTAGTTAAAAATATATTTTCACATCTTTGTTTTCCCTGGGGATCACCCACCTCCTTCCCTCCTTGACCATTCCCCTCATCTCCCCCCACCCCCTGCCCCACCCAGTTGTGTACTTTAGTTTGGTTCTTAGCTTGTTTTGTCTTTTCCTCCTGGTCTTTTGTTTTTCCTATGTCCCATAGATTAGTGAAACCATTTGGTTTCTGTCTTTTTCTTTCTGACTTGTTTCTGCTAATAGAATTTCTTCTAGATCCATCCATGTTATCATAAAATTGTCAAATACCTTGTATTTAATTGACGAGTCCTATTCCATTGTGTCTATAGACCACATCATTTTCAGGTTTTCTTAAACCTTCCTCAAGTCTGAAATCCCCACCGTCTGAAGTAGACTCAGTTTTGACTCAGCCAAGGAAGGCCAAGCTTTCTCACAAACGTCCTTTACGCCACCACAAACTGCTGATAAACCATTTCCCAAAGGCTTGGGCTCTGGAACTGTGGAGCTGGCCTGCTGATCTGTGCAGGTACCCTCCCTCCCAGTGCACGTTTTGGCACTAGTTCCCTTGATGCCCACATAGTGAACATACCTGTGAAGACGTGGCTTGGCTTGGGAGCTGGCTCCCATGGCCAGGGATGCTAACATGGTTGTTATTTTTTTAAGTGAATCTTAGAGTTTCGGTTTGGTTCCTTCTGTTTGGTTCCTTGAAGAGCGCAGCCTCTCCATTTAGAGTTCTCCCCCGACGCACACTGCCCTGTTGTGGATGCCTCAAGGCTCAGAAAACCTGTCCTCATAGGCAGGTCACAAGCGTCATCGGCTGAGTCTCCTGGACTCTACCCCGCCTAGTGGGAAGGTCGGCCCTCCCGCTCTCTGCAGACTGCGGCCAGGTGAGTGATGTCTGGCCGAGGTGTGACACAGCAGAGCAGGCGGAGAGGGTGGCAGGAACACGCTGCCAAATTCACCCATTTTGGCAGCGCAGGTGTGAGTCTGAGAGGCGGGCGGTTTGGACGCTGTGATGGCGCTGTGGCCATAGGAAATTGGAGGGTGCAGGTCCATGGGGGGCCTAACTGGTCTCTGTGAAGCTGTGGGAGATGAGCCTCAGGGAAGTGACAGAGAAATAGCAGGCACTGCCATGGACGCTGCAGTGTAGGTGGAAGCAAGACCACAGCACAGGGACATGGGAAGAGCTACCTTGGGGGCCACAGATGTGACTGTAAACCCTGACTCTGGCACTTACGTTGACCTTGGAGTTTGCTCATTGGTCTTTCTAGAACTGGGACAGTCATATTGTCCATGTGTCCCCAGAGCTGGGACTATAAATGTGAACTGATGTATTCCAGGACACATCCCCTCACCCATCTTGTTCTTCTCAGGCTGGTCAGGTATTTGTGATTTTTAATTCATTGATTGATTTTCATTGATTTTTAATTGAGTGTCTCTATATATCTATATGCATATATACCTATATATAAATTATATTACTGTCTACCCCAGGATCTCCCATCACCTTATCACCCAGGAGCCATCTTAATCTCCTGTGCCTTCCCCCTCCCCCATTCTCTACCCACCTCCCCTCTCTTGCTCTATGCTTCAGTTCTGTTGGCAGTTTGTAATTTTTCTTGTCCGTTTGTGTGTGTTCCCTCTATCCCTCATATAAGTGAGGTCAAGTATTTGAATTAGCATCAGACAGGCCAGAAGGAGAAAGGAACAATCTGAGGGACATCTGTGTGAAGATTTGGAGGTAGAGTCCAAAGTCACTGAGGCAAAACGAAGGTATGTAGATCAGGAGCTGAGTTGTGGTGTTGGGATCTGGGAGAGGGGGTGTGCTCAGATGAGGAGGAGAGGGTGATGAACATGGCCAAGATGGCATGCTGTTTGTGTGTTTGCTCTGCCCTGGAGGTAGGTTTCTCTTGTAGAAGTTATTTCTTGTAAAAATCCTAAGTCTCCCTAGTATTCCCAATTTTCCCTTATTTTGGTACTTGAGAGAGTGATCAGAGTTTCTTGTGAGTCACTCACATGAACTCAATTCAAAATGGCCTCCATGCCGAAGTAACACATCTTGGGAAAACCTGTTTGAACGTCTCCAGGAGAAGGTTCTCCAAGCAGGCTCTCCAAGCTGGTCCGGGAGACCAGCACTTTGATACTCTTCAGTGCCATCTGCCTACATTGGGGTGCCTCGATGTTCCCAAGGACTTCCCTGCACCCTAAACATGGTGTGGAAACTCCAGAGCTCTCATTCCTTGAAACCAGGATCTGGTCTTGGACTCTTGAGTGTGATGAACTTGTGTATGTTTCATGTTTGGTTTGAAGAAAAACCATCCATGGAGAGGCCACCCTAGGTAAAAATCAATATTCATGCAACAGGCATTGATTGAATGCAGGTCTCGTGCTCAGCCCTGGATGAGCCTCTGCAGATTGCATAAACATAAGCCAGACAAGAAACCATCTCAGTTCCACCAGACACCCAGTGTTCGCAGAAGGAGGAACTCTCTCGGCCAACAGGTGCAGTCCAAGTAGATTTGTGCAGAGAGCAAGTAGAACTTCTGGAACTTGAAGCACATCGAGGCTTCCAATTCTCAAGGGAAGGGAACCTAGCTTGTCCAAGAGCACGCAAAGGTGTAGACTAAGGCTGCATGACTTGGCGTTAAAAATCACAGAAACAAAAGATGGAAATGCAGGTTGGCGCCAGCCTTCCATCTCCAGGCCGCCTTTTTGGGTGTTTCACCTCAGAGCCATGCTTGGGAAGACAGGAGAAGGCAGCTGCCCATGTGTGCTGCTGTCACATCGCACCAGCTCTGAACTGCACTCGTGGCAGCTTGGGTGTGCCTGGGAACTACAAAGAAGCCAGTCTCTGCCTCAGGCCTTCTCAGGAAGAGGTTCACAGGGTGACTGTGCGGAGGTTTGCTTGGCAGAGCAAGCAGAGACTCTGCCTGGCTTGTGATCCCCTAGGAGAGGAGAAACAGGCACTGGAGCTCCAGGTCTCTCTGGCCAAAGGCATTCATTGTGCCTCATTACCACTTCAATGGGCCGCTCCACATAAATTAGAGGGCTTACCCTCCCTCTCTCCATCCCTCCCTCCCTCTTTCAGCTGCTCCACTTTGTTGTGAAATGAGATGACACCGGTTTAGGTCACTGCATGTTTTGCAGGAGAGCAGACTCACATCTCCTCAGTGTGTGTGTGACCTCCATGGGGTGTGACCATCCTCGTGGCCACCTGTAAGCACCAGGCTCACTCTTCTGCATAGGTTCTTTGTTGGTTGGAGCAGCTCCACGGACACACCAGGCAGGGCCAGGCCCCACGAACCTTCACGCTCTTTCTCTGGCCTCTCTGGCCTCCTCATTCTCGCTCATGCTCTCTCTGATGCTTGTGCTCTCTGTGCCCCTTCAGCCCGGCTCTCCCAGGCCCAGGTGTGCACACTTATATACGGGCACACCCCCCTGGCCTGCCACACAGTCACGGGGAAGATGCAGTATCCCAGGTGCTGGATATCCAGGCTAATGAAGGAAAGAGTCTGACTCACTCACCTACACCCAACACACCCATGGTACCAGGAACCGCCACCCCAGTCCATTGGATTCTGGTTCCCCGCTGTGCCTCCCCTCCCCCCCCCTACTGCCCCCCATAACCTCACCTCATTCCTGTCTCTCACTCAGCTCAGGAAGCCAAAGATGAGAATAGTCAGCTCTCCCGCTCCTGATAGGCTGGATGGGAAGCCTAATTTAAAGCAATAAAGTTTTAAACCCAGTCCTCAGTCCTAAAGGCTCCTGAAAGCTGGCATGAAAGGAAGGTGGGCATCAGGGCTGGCAAGAAGCTGACTGATTCATAGCCCCAGGCTAGGAACCCCAACTGGGAGTTAAGGGGTTGGCTGCCCTGTCCGTGTCCTGGGGTTCTGGTTGGCTGTCACTGGTAGTCATACATGGCCTGATGTGATGAAGACAGAATGAGGAAGATTCAAGGAGAAACTGCGCTGCAGACCAGTAAACTGAGTCAGGGGTTGTTTATCTAGACCCTGAGGCTGCATTTCTTTATTTTTATTATTATTAAATATTTGATATATATATATTTCACATCTTTGTATTCCCCAGGGATCACCCACCTCCCCTCTCTGACCACCTCCCTCATCCCCCCATCCCCAGTTGTGTACTTCAGTTTGTTTTTTAGCTTGTTTTGACTTTTCCTCCTTGTCTGATTGTTTTTCCTATGTCCCAAATATTAGTGAAACCATTTGGTTTCTGTCGTTTTCTCTCTGACTTGTTTCTGCTAATATGATTTCTTCTAGGTCCATCCATGTTATCTCAAATGCATCAGATTTGTCATTTTTAATTGATGAGTAATATTCCATTGTGTATGTTAGTTGCAGTACTATTTATAATTGCAAGAACATGAAAACAACCCATATGTCCCAAGACAGCAAATGGATGAGGCTGACTTTCTTAGCTTACTGTGCTTCATCTGGTTATCAGGCTTCAATATTCAGATCATGGATTGTAGAAAATCAAATAGTCTTTTTTTTTTTTTTTTTTTGAGACTAGGTCTCGCTATGTTGCCCAGGATCCCATAGTCTCAATCAATATGTAACCTCAGTCTCCCAGGTAGCTGGGATAACAGGTGCCTGCCACTGTGCCCGGCTGCTTTTTTGAGACCAGGTCTCACTATGTTGCCTAGGGTAGTCTTGAACTCATGAACTTAAGCGACCCCAGGCCTCTTGCCTCCCAGCGTTTGGGCTATAGGCACATGCCACCACGCCTGGCGAAAATCAAATATTCTTGGAGGAAAAAACAGCAGACAAAAAAACAGCAGAGAAAAGCAGCAGGATGTTTTTCTTGCCAGTGACACTTTATCAAAGAGGAATCTTCGCACACCCAGAGAGGTCAAGTGATTTGTCCAGAGTCACAGGGCTACGGAATTACTTGTATTCATGACCCAGTTCTTCTGCTTCCTAATCAAGAGTTCTTGCCCCTGTAGCCTTTCCTCTCAGCTCCACAGACTCTGGAAAAGATGGTAGCTGGAGATGTTTACAGGGTCTCATTGCCTTAGCAACAGCAAATCAATTTCAAGCTTAAGGAGTCACCTGGTAATTTACATCCCTGGCATCTCTGCTTGGGGGCTTGGGTGAGAGTGGGCAATTGTCAGATACAAATACAGAGCTCCCCACAGATACTTAATAGGAAGTCAGGCTAGTTAAATGTGGGAATTTGCTTGAGTGGTGCCCTGTTGCTAATGTGTTTGTTTAGGGCTTCCCGGGAGCTTAAATCCTGTGCACAAATCATTTTCCCAAAGAGCATAAAACTGAAAACTTGATCTATGGGAACCAGTGTGGTTTCAGGGTTTCATTCACCTCAAAATAACTGTTTGCCTCCAAGATTTATTGTGGTGTGTTCGCTCCTACACGATAGGTGTATGGATTTGTCACACTTAGCAGAATAACTTGGTTTCCTGCAGGCACTCCACTGTTTTGTGGAAGCAAAACAGTGTGGACTGTTTTTTATGAGAAGCATGAAGACATGCCCTCAGAGTTTTAGGCAGCATCTTCAGAAGGATATGGATTTATTTTTAGCCATCTGCCCTCACCTGAAAGGTTTATGCTGTTGAGCATTGATATTTCTTGAACGTTATGCCCCGGGCAGTTTGCTGCTGTTTCCAAAGCTAAGAATTGAAATGCTCATGAAACTTACTGAAAATTGACCAGTTCACTGAAATCAGAATTTCTGTCTCCTTTGTAGTTACTAAGAGAAATAGATTTTTGTCCAGTCAACCATCCCACATTTATTACACCACTCATGTGCGCATTGCATTGTTCTGGATAGCTCAGTGACAAATTGGACAATATATCCTCCTACTGTTCCAATTCTGTTGTAACACCTTGTTACTGGGTACTTATAGATGACAGGAATGACGTTAACACTCAGCCTCTACTGCAGATCGCTCAGTTTCTCAGAGGAAATAAACTCATTGAACAAACTCCCAGGTATTTTAATACAATATGGCAATTTCTGCAGTGCATTCTGAGAAGGAACTGAGGTGGTCATCTCCATGGGCCATGAGAATTGGACCTTTGTTCAATGACTGTCATCTGAAATGCCGAGGTGTGCACACCGTCCTATTGAATATGAGCAAAGTTGAAGCAGGTGGGCAATCAATTCAGAGAAATGGTGGAGATCCCCAGTGCATTGGCAGTTGTCACAATGGTGAAGAAATGCACTGACCTTAT
Source organism: Uropsilus gracilis (assembly GCA_004024945.1). NCBI lineage: Eukaryota > Metazoa > Chordata > Mammalia > Eulipotyphla > Talpidae > Uropsilus > Uropsilus gracilis. The sequence goes on along the minus strand of PVHY01002955.1, from coordinate 93,748 downwards.
TTTCCTTTAGAATTAGAAGAAATCAGTTGTATTCTGACTAGGTAATTAATTAGTTGAAATTAAAACAAAAAAAAATGATTGTTCATATAGTACTTGGTGCATGGTCCAACATCATAGATGTGGGTTGTTTTGCTAATGAATAATAATGAGTGAACGAAGTCTAGAAGTGTACAACCCGATTGTATGGCATTTGGCAGTGCCCACTTTGCACTTAACAAATGTCTTTGCATTGAAAAGTTGGAAATAGCCAGCTCATTTATTTCCTCCAGATTAAAAAAATAAAAGGGTATACACTGTAATGAAGTCTTCCTGTCATCCTCTCCTATCACAGACATCATGTGATGTGACTGTCGTAAATATTTGCTTTCCTTTGTTGGACCTTTTGCTGCTTGGATTCCTTTGCAGCAAAGGAGAGAAAAAACATATACAGGCAAAATGCATTATGCAAATTTCCTGCACACCTGAGAGATCACCTAAGTGAAAGCATTGGCACAGAACAAAAATAGCTCCCTTTCTAAGGACAAGGTCTGGGAAATATGATAAATTCATTCAACTTCTCCAGAAATAAGAAGTTTTCTTTAGAGAATTAAATCAACATCCATCATGATAGCTTGAATAGTAACACAATATGTCCTTTATTAATCATTTCAAACACATCCACCTTCAGGTGGGTTAAGTGTATTCATTCGGGACTCTTGGGATACTTGACTGTGTCTTCAGAATGTCTGGTGCGTTTTTTTTAATTCCAGAAAATAGCAAACACATTTCAAAGACAGACTGTCACTCTCATAGATGGTGAACATTTATTCTGACTCCTAGAATATGTTTTTTAATCAACATCTTCTTATCATGTTCAGAAGAAAACCCAGTGAGCTTTATATAAGGAAATTCTTACAAGACCCAACACGATCTGGCTCCCAGCCATCCCCCTCCTCAGTTCCCACTTCTCTCCCTTTCCTCACTCTGCTTCTTACTGTTCTTCAAGCTTGCCAAGCTCACCATGATGTCAGGCCAGTCATGCAATGTGCTCATTGCTTATGATTCTCTTCCTCCAGCCTGCTCAAGTCACAACTTCCTCTTAGAGAGCTTCTCCAAGGACACTTTCAGAGAAGGTATCTTCTTTTAAATTTCTTTGCTACACAGCAGCTCTTTACTTTTTATGGCTCAGAGTCTTTTGTGATGCTGATGAAAGCTTAGACAGCTCAGGGGAAAAATTATGGTTGCAACACAACTTTACACATCATTTTGGGGTTTTGCTGACCACCTGAAGAACAACTTTGTAAACCTTTACATACCTTTTTCAGTCTCTAAATTATATATATATATATATATATATATATGTATATATATGAATTGGTTCTAGCACAAAGCAGGAGCTTGTTGAGAGCTTGATGTTCCTTGGTGCTGTTCTTTACCTGACTGTGTTCTACTGAGTATTCGCAGCCTCTTCCCACTTTCAAACATGCTTACTGAGTACATCAGTGCTTGCGTTTGATTACAAAAGAATAAAGATGTCTGTGCTTGTGGAACTGAACTAATTGCCTGACCGTACAAACTGCCAAGAACATTTACAGGGGTGAAATTTTACTAAAATTTTCCTCAGCTCTAATAAAATCTCTTCATCCTCTAGTAACTTCCCTGATAATTTACTCCCATGACAAGGGGTGGAGATAAAATTTGGTACTAGCTTCACCCCATTATCTCTCCCTGTCATCCCTGCAGAGGTCTCTAGCATCCTCACCAAAGTATAACTCCTTGTAGATATACTTATGAACTACAGGTGACATGCTAGCGGTCATATGAGGACAATATAATAATACTTTGCCATTCCTACTTAGGAAGGCTGAAACCTGTTACACAGCTTACTGCTCATTTCAGGATACTAAAGACAGTCATCCAACAGTCTAAGTTGAAGCAGTTTATAGCAAGCCTGCAAGAAGAAATTTCTAACTGACTTATGAACAATGGTAGCATTATTACCTTAGGCAAGTATTTATAGATTCAGTTGAAAAAGCTTATTAGAACTAGAACCATTTTATCTGACTCAAAATTTACCTTCTGAACAGGAGGCAGTCAAGTGCAATGCCTTCCCTTCTCAGAACGAAGTAAGTTAAACTAAAATAAAGACTTTTTTCTCTGACTTGTACCCCATCTTGCTTGCTTGCTTGCTTGCTCTGACTTGTACCCCATCTTAGAGAAACTGCTTTCTTTAGCACTGAAGTGTTTCATTAAGTTCACCTTCTTCAGGGCATTAACCAGAGTGTATCTGTGTTAATTTATCCGCCAAGGGGCGTTCCTGATCTACATCTGAACCAATGCAGTGCTTGTTCTGCACAGTTAGATGTATGCTGTTGTGTCTTTGCCCTTCTTTATCTCTCTGTTCCTCTTACCTCTTCCTCTGGCCTAAAACATTCTTTCTTTTCATGAGATGACATGAAGTCATTTGTGCTGTGATGGTCATACATAGAGGGACAAAAAATACAGACACTGAGTATTTTAGAGTCCAGATAGTAGGGTCCAGAGACTCTAAAATAGGAAAAATAAGACAGGAAGATTTCCTAGCTTTTATACCTTCTCATGTTATTTCAGGAAGATAGAGAATCCCAGAAGTTATATGTCTATACCACGCCTCCTCAAGCTGATGGCGTACAGTATGCCACTGCGGTCTCTTTCTGAAGGCACATTAGAATCTCACCTTCTTTACGAGTGAGAGTTCTCCAGAAAGAATAAGGGGAACTGACAGATTTATCTAGCTCTATGAAAAGAGATTTAGTATGCTGCGTTAGCTCACATGCTCATGGCGGTTTGAGAACTTCCAAGATTGGCAGTTGACAAGCTAGAGATCCAGGAGAGCTGATGCGGATCCCAGCTCAGTTCAACCATCAGGAGACACAGGTTCCAAAAGGAGCCAAAGGCTGAGACTGATGCCTGGCAAAGGATGGCAACATAGCCCTAGCAGGAAGGAAGCTGCTTTTCACTCATTCCATCCAGGCCTTCAGTTCATCAGCAATATTCACCCTTGCAGAAACACAAAATCATCTTCAGTCTGGACACCTCTTTTCCTAGTCAAGTCAACATGCAGAATTAACCACTACAGTCTCCAACTTCACATCATGCTCCCCTAGCATAAAGGAATCTAGTGACAAGGGACAAGCTAATCATTTCTTATCATTTTTCACTGATCCCAGAACTGGCAGTGAAAATCAAGTCAGGCATTTCTCTCTCTCTTTTTTAAATCTAAAATTCCAAAGAAGCAGGATTTATCTTCTTCTGCTCCAAAACTATCCAGTAAATGATTTGGAAGACTAAGGCTAATGGTAAAGGATAATAGCATTTAAAAATTTTTTTAATTTTAATTTTAATTTTTTGAGACTAAGTCTCGCTATGTTGCCTGGGGTAGTCCTGATCCTGAGTCCTAGATCACTCAAGTGATCACCAGCCTCAGCCTCACAGGCAGCTGGGATTATAGGCACCTGCCACCACACCTGGCTGCTTTTTTGAGACCAGGTCTCACTATGTTGCCCCGGTTAGTCTCGAACCCATGAATTCAAACAATCCCTGGCCTCTTGCCTCCCAGCGCTTGACTAACCTAGCTAACATTTTTTTTTAAATCTATGACTGCAAACATGAGCATGCCTTGTGGTGACTTTTATCTCCATGTTTTATTCTACAGATGGTGAGTATGGTAGATGGTATGGGTGAGGTGGTATCTTTGTTTTCCAGAAAGCTAGCTCAAAGCTTAATGACTTTGAAGAGCACTAGACTTTATTCTCTCTCCAGTTTCTCTGGGTCAGGAATAGAAGAATAGCTTAGCTAGTTGTGTTAGCATCCAGGAAAGGAAATGGCCAATAATGTAATTATCTGAGTTTCATCGAACCTGGGGCATCTGATTCCAAAGTGGTTCTTGCCAGCAACTGGAAGTTTGGTGTTGGTTATTGCTAGAACTCAGTTCTTACTGAATTGATTCTTTCTCAGGGTTGCTTGAGTACCTCCTTTCCCTTCAGTATAAGCCATCTCCCCCCTAGAACAAACAAGGCAGCAGAGTCAGATAGCAGAAAAGTCATCTGTGACCCAGCTTCAAATGTCACACATTGTCCCTTTGGCAAAAGTCCTGTTGGTCACATAGGTTAAACCCACTCTGTATGAGAGAAGACTGCCAAGGGAGTGAAGTTTAGGAGTTAAGAATTATTTGAGGACCACATCACAGGCTGGAGCAACAAATATATTGATTAGATTCTAGCTGATAATATTAGATTTTATTGCTTAATCTAAGTAGAGAAAAGACCACATCTTCCGAGTTCTTTGATGTATCAAGTTCAATCCAAAACCTTGCTATATCTGAGAAGACTGATTATAACCAGTTTCTTACCTTTAAATTTACCAGTTCAATCACTGACAAAGGGGAAAATTGATTTAAATAATTACAGCGAGATTTCCTTGCAATAAAAATGTGCCTGCTGTCCTTCTCCCACTGTCATCTCTTTGAACTTGGGAAAGGTTCTGTGCTTTTCAGGACTCGTGATTCTATTGGGTTGCTTGGGTAATCTGGGTTAATTGCCCCATCAAAATCCTTTACCTTAATCACACCTACACTGTATCTTTTGTTCTGTAAAATAATATATTCACAGTTTCTGAAAATCACAGTGTGGACATCTTTGGAAACCATTATTCTACCTAGTACAGCCTATTCAGAAAAGAATAGAAGTTCAACATGGTCAGATCACAAAGTTCTTGGAACTAAATCATAAAACATTAGGCTAGAAAGGTGACCAGCGGTCAGTCCTAAAAAGCCCAAGAGTGCTAGGCTAAGGGAAAATTATGTGTTCCCTCGTGTAGGAGATACCTTTTTTTTTTTTCATGCGCTTAAAATTGCTTAGTCCTTTCTCTTCTTAACAATGTCCCATTTCTCCTTTGAAGATCTTTTCCCTGAGTATTCACATACTGTGGTTTGGGTCAGGCTGCCAATCATAGTGTATCACCTGTCTGTTCATGGGGTTGAACCAGTGACACAACCTGCCTTCTTGGCCTTCGTCATCAGCCCTAAGTGTAGACATAGTGGTCAACTGGAGATTTTGCTTTGGGTTTCTTACACCAACACTAGAAGAGTTGGTGTCTTTGTTGGCTTTTGAGGTTGCTAGCTTGGATGATGTAAAAGCTTAGCATTATCTGTGGCCCATTCATCCCAGTCACTAAAAGGGATCTCATCTGCCTAGGAGAAAGGCAACTGCTTACAAGAGAACAGAGGCAAGAAGTAGCCAATGACCATTTTAATCTCCTCGACCTGAAATTGTGCTTTCTTTTCAGTGGATCACTTTCAGCTGAAAGTGTCTCAGGCAATTTACCTTATGTGCTAAGAGAAGTCTTTAAAAGGATGAAAGCAATGGAATGGTGTAGTCTGGTTTGCCCTGCTGGCTGTCTAGCCTATGGGAATGGTTTATTGTTAAAAGAGAGAGACACTGCAGTCATCCAGGTTACAGGTGATGTGTGATCAAATTAGAACAACCAAGTCAAGCAGAAAATTTCAGTACCTGGTGGCCAAACATGTCAAATGTTGCAGAGAATCAAAGGATAAAAGCAAAAGGCATTCATTTGATTTCACAGAATGGTGATAATTGGTAACCTTAACAAGAAATATTTAAATGACTGAGTAGAATTAAACTATAGGAGACTGAGGAATTGGTGCTTTCAGCAATATTTTTACTGTCATGTTTGATTCTAATATATAAAGAAAATAAAAACCACTAGAACCTTATAGGTAAGAATTACAGTTGATGATTTGACATTGATGATTTGATCAATGCAGTAATATGATCCTGCATTTCCTGTTTAAGATTATGTGGTTAAAACTTTCTTTTGTCATTAAACATCCCAAAATGATTTATATTGGGTGTATAATAATTGATAGCATAACATTGGTTAATTCTTTAGATAGCCTTTGAGTGAATTATAGAACCAAGTACAAATTATTGGTCAAGTTTTCCATTTCTTCCTGATCAGTTTCAGAAGGTTGTATATTTCTATGAATTGATCCATTTCCTCTGAGTTATTCTGTCCACTGACATACGGATGTTCATAACAATTTGATGTTTTTCTGTATTTCGGAGCTGCCCATTGGAACTTCTTCCCTTTCATTTCTGATTTGACTTATTGGCGTTTCTCTCCTTTCCTTAGTGAGTTTTGCTAAAATGGTAAAACCTTTTGATTCATTAATTATTTGGACTGTCTCTTCAATGTCTGTTTAGTTTCTTTCTGCTCTAATTTTTATTATTTCCCTTCTGCTATTGAATTTTGGTTTTATTCTTAAGGTGAGAAGTGAAGTTATTTGATTTCTTTCCTCCTTCTTGATTTAGGCCTATATTGGTATAGCACTACTTTTAGCACTACTTTTGCTGTGTCCTATAGGTTCTAGTAGGTCATATCTTCATCTTGCTTGTCTCCAGGTAGATTTTATTTTTTTATATATGTTTTTATTTTTTTTATTATATAAAATTTATTTACTTTTTTTTTTTTTTGCCTATAGGGAGTTCTTCCCCTCTCCCCTTTCTCTTGTCCCTCATCTTGTTCCCCTTGTCACTCCATTTCCTCTTTCACTGCTGGTTGTTAATCAGTTTTTATCCCACTGGCTTCTTCCTTTTCTTTTCTGCAGCAATGTCCTTTTCCCAGGTGAGGGTGTATTTCCAGGGACACAGGAACCTGTGCTTTGTTTTCCAGGTTATCTTTGTTGCCAGTAGCCAGTTTGTACATCTTTGGACCCTTCCATTTTTCCCTTGATTTTTCAATAATCCAGTGATTGTTTAATGGTGTATGGTTCAATCTCCATACAATAGAGGTTTTCTCTTTTGTGAATTGTTTCTAGTTTGATATCATTGTGATCAGCAAAGATAATTCATATGATTTCAATCTTGATGTGTCTATTAACTTCTGTTTTGTGATCCTGCATGTACCTGGAGAATGATCCATGTGCTCTTGAAAAAAAAAATGTGTACTCAGCTTCTTTTGTGGTGCAGTATCCTGTAGATGTCTGTCGAGCCCAGTTGTCTCAATCTATTTAAGACTATTGTTTCTATATTAACTTTCTGTCTAGCTGATCTGTCCTTTAGTGAAAGTAGGGTGTTAAAGTTTCCAACTACTATTGTATTGCTGCCAATGTCTGCTTTCATATTTCATAATAATTGTCATATATTTTATGCATATCTATTTCATTTGGTGCATCTGGTGCATATATATTGATGTATATATATATTGATGAGTGCTATGACTTCCTAATGTATTGATGCTTTAGCCATTATTTCATATCCACCTCTGTCCCCTTGTTGTTATCTTTGTTAGCTAAAAGTCTGTTTATTTATTGACTGTAGATATCTTTTGAGGGGTACCATTTGTAGAATTATTTTCCACCCATTTATTTTGAGCCTATGTTTATCTTTGAAACTCTGATGTGTTTTTGAGGAGTTTTTTTTTAAAAAATGAGGAGTTTTAAAAAAAAATTACCAGTTGTATGTGCGCTTTTACTATCACCAGCCATTGCTGTTCCCTTCCTCTATACTGAAGGAGCAAAGTGTGTCATTTAGCTTTCTTTTGTTCCTGAAATAGTAAAAGAATTCTTTTTTTCAGTTTCCTTTTATGTCCCTGAGATGTGGCATCCTGTTTCCCACTGAGCTTTTTTGACCAACTCCTACAAGCTTTTGCTGTTTTCTGTGTTCTCCTCAGGAATTTGCCCTACATTCCACTTTTTGTGGCATTTCCATTTATGTTTCATCTCTTGTGAAATTTTCTCTTAAGTAGCTTTTATAGTCCTTGCCATTTTTTCTCATTGCAAATATAACATTATACTGCTGCTGAACTTTGGTGTTTTGCTTGATCCAGTTAAAAAAAAAAAAGATTTTTGACCAAATCAACATTTGACAGTGTATGTTCAATTATTAGAATTCATGTTCATAGTCATCAAAAAGGTAGATACTTCAGAGACATTTATTATGTATACAAGGAATCATTGTGTTTCTTATATTATTAAAGTTCTTTAATTTTCTCTCATATCTATGAGAAGCATATAATAAATAAACTCAGTAAAATTGAAAATTCTTGACAAATTACAAATTGTAATATCACAATTTAATATGTTGACTTAACCGTCTGGGAATTCACTCATGTTGGGGCATGTGGGAAAATTCTTCCATCTGGGTTCTTCTAAATCTGGGCATATGAACAAATTAACAACAGATATATTGGAAGGAGAAAATGTAATAATTTTAATTTAATAAGGTATGTGTGGAGATTTAATCCTAGGATTTAAATCCTAAAGAATTGTGGAACAAATCAGAGATCCTAATTTTGCATTTAGGAATCTGGTGCATCAGGGGGGCAGTAGTGGAAAGACATCACATGACAGAAAATAGGGTATGACATCCCTATTTTGAGAGTAAAGTCGAAAAAACTAGATAATGAGGACATGTTCATTGATAAACTTATACTTGGTTGATACCCCCAAATTACATCCTTCTACTCTTCTAGAACATAAAATTGGGGTCTCTACAATTGGGGAAAAAAGACAAAGGAAAAAGACTTTGAATGACTTCACTGATCTAAACTTTGGTTTACATTCTGAAAGTAATAGTTCACAGCATCTGGATTAACCTTTTGTTCACCATACCAAAGTGAAAGTTATTTAATGAGACCAACTCTAGGCATATTGAGAAAAGCCTCTATTCTCCTATTGGGGAGACCAACCCCACAATTTCCTCCCTTTGGAAATTCTCAAAAGGAAAGTCCCAAATTTTGCAGTTTGGGATGGTAGATCAGCCCCTTTTTCTTGAGAATATTTTAGTCTAGTTATATAGTTCTGTCCAGTTCCTGAAGTCTTTCTTATAGGTGAGTTTCCAAATTTAAGCCTTTATTGTACAAGCAAGAATAACAGGCAAATCTATGGAAACAAAGGAAAATATACAAGTCCATGAAGCAGACAAAAATATATATGGGTGTTCTAGAAAAGTCATTGGAAAAGATTTCTAGATGTTAGACTCAAACATCTTCAGATAACAGATTTTTGAGGGTTGCAGTGTTTCTGAATTTAACTAGTATTTTGAAAACAGAAATTAACAATGAGGATTGTACAACAACAAAAACAAACACAAAAAAAAAAAAACCACACACACACTTACCATATATATAACAAAACAAAACAAAACAAAACAAAAAAACAATGAGGATTGTTCATGTACAGCCATTGTAGTATCTTGCTGAAGTTTGTATCAAGTTCTCAATCTTCAGTTTGTTTGGGTCAGAAAAATGTCAGGGTTTTAATTAATCTAAGTTAAAATATTGGAAGAAGAAAAAACAAACAAACAAACAAACCAGAATTGTTAAGCCAGAAGATCATAATTAGATATGGGAATAATTCAAGATTCAGTCCAGTTTCAGGTTAAAAAAATTATTCAAAAATTAGTTCAAAAACCTTAGCAATTATTAAGAGGACTAGAATCTGGTGTCCACAAAAAAATTGTTTCTGAAACACATTTTTCTGTCCATCTTCAACCCAATTCTACTAAATAATCATAGTAAAATTAGATAACATACAAATTAAGTGTAGTATCAATAAGCTTAGCCTTTTTGTTTTGTTTTACATAACCACAGTAAGACCCTTTACCATAATCTCAGCCTTTAATCTTTATTTGTGTAAATTCCTCACTTCTGGAGAATTCTAAAATATCCTAGAATTTACGGGTCTGCCAAGGGGTAATCTTCTTTAGTTTTTCCTGATAGACACACTGGAACTGTGAAAATAAGAGTTTTCTCTTCATCAGTTCAATGAAATTAATCAAATTCCTGAAAGCAGCCTCATTTCCCACATGACAGCTTAATCAATACACAGGTGTCTGTTAAAATACACAGCGATCTGTTAAAATTAAAAGGAAAGAAAGCATATTGGTGTATTTTGCAAACAAACACACTGCCACAAGAAATATGATTACTAAGTAAAAATTTTCACATTCTTTGGGTGTTAGGGAGAGAAACATTTTGGTTCCACTCACAGAAAGATGTATTTATCAAATGACTATATGTCATAGCTTTAAAAAGAAAAAAGTTTTCTTAAATCTGGAAAAATCAAAACATAAATGAACCAATAATACTTTAAAGAAACAAAAAATTCTTGATTATTCATTCAGGTTCATTGTCTTCATTTCATGTTAGTGGTTACCATGAGTCTTGTTCTACTACCACTTCCTCAAGTTCTTCAGTTTCTTATCCTCATTGGATTTCATGATAAATCTGTATCTTTGGAATATTTGCCAAAGTTTTTTTTTCTGTGAATTTCTCTGAATACAAAGCATTAGAATAGGCAACTTTTGTAAATAACAAAAGACTTAAAAATGATCATAATTAAAGTTCTGATTATAACACAACTGACAGGAAATACGCTCAATTTGTGGTATACAATAATTTAGAATAATAACCAGAATTGACAAGTAATATTATACCAGAATGTATCATTTTTAAGAAGGTTTATATAATTTAATATCTTCACATATGTTAAGAAGGTTAAATGATTTTTTTCCCCTATGTGGCAACACTTACCCTGAAGTTTTAACAGACCAAATAAGCCTAATGCAATGAATTAATGAAAAGAAATAATAAATAAAGTCTTTTCCATAAAGAGAAAGAAAAATTTTTATGTGATATTTTAAGGGCTCTTTTAAGATTTTCCATATTTTCTATTAGTTCATCTTATTATTCTTATAATTTTTATTTAAGTTTTATTATATATATGTTTTATTAAGTTTAAGGCATTTTCAGAGATTTGTATGGAATGCTACTTAATTACATTTGATGCTAGAGGAATATGTATGCTCACAAGGCTCAACTGAAGGTAATGCTGAGACTTTATTTCCTTTAAATAGAGACCAAAAGATAATTTAAAGTACTATATATTCAGATTACAATTTACAGTCTATTAATATAAGCTGTCTGTTATAATATAATATATAATTATATATTAATTAAGTATATTAATTAATAAATTAATTAATATAAATTAATTATATTAATTAATTAATATATAATGATATAATAATATAATATAAGCTGTCTGTTATAAGTTTAAGCACACTTTTACCCTTTTAGTTGATCAAAGAAATTAAAATCTTTTTTCATATAAACATGTTACTAAACATAAAATTTTAAAAATCTCTGTAACTAATTCATTTGATCTTATCTATAACAATTTTTAAAGTTCTTTTCCTATTTTGATTCTGGTAAATCAGCCTGCTTTATTTTAAAACCTGATTTTTTTTCTGTTTTTCTCATAGATATTAGTTCTCTTTTCTTCATTGCTTTTAATCTTAGATCTTAATTAGAACTCTTAACACTTACAATCTTAATTTCTAAATTATAAGCAATCATAAGACCTGATTGTCACAACGATATCCTTTATAGTATAAGTCTTAAGGAGACAGAGGACACATTTTATTCATATTCATTAAATTCTTTTAGCGCAATAAGAAGGTAAATGTACACCTAAAACCTAAAATATCAGTAATTAATGTATCAGTACAATGATTTAGATAGTCAATGAATTTCCATTATTAAGCTTAGTAAAACTAATTTTCCAAAAGATATTTGGGAAATCACTTAAATACTGTGAAAAGAAACAATTTAAATGGAACCACCTATGTTGACATTCATGAAGTCTTACTATCTATGAGAAAGTTTTTCCAAAGGGTAGAATCTCAATCCAATTATTAGAAATTTACCTTGCTTGAAATATATATATAATATATATTCATATGTAATATATATTAAATATATGTATATGCTTATACATATATTTATATATTTATAAATAGAATATGACATTTTCTATAGAATATGATATATAGTATAGTTTATCATGTATATGATATATAAAATATATGTTATATATATCAAATATATTAAATATATAAATTTGTATTTATATATAATAAATATTTACATATAATATTTTAAATATATTACATATACCTATGTTATATATTATATACAATAATAAACAATATTATGTATTTTATATATGTATTATATGTATATGTATTATATATGTGTTATATATAATTATTTTATATATAGTATATTATGTATTATATTATAATCATATTTTATTATATATAATATAAAATAATATATAGTATACATGAAATATATTATAATATGAAAATATACATTATATAAAATATAGGTATATGGATATTTATATATTATATAAATATTCGCTTTATCACATTATTCAGTATAGCTTAACTCCAAAGTTTTAAGTTACCAAAAATAGTTGAGAGACTAGTTGCTAGATTCCAATTTTATTTGCTTAAAACTTTCAGCCCTTAAGCAAGTTTATGTGACCAGGAAATTTTAGGCTAATATAATATATAAGTGTGATGTGGACTTAGTACAAATGACCCCATAGTTGGTTTTTTGGGTGGAGGTGAGGGGTAAAGCTATTATTTCTTGGTACAACTCATAAAATCCTCAAGAGACAAACCAGTCACTATTATTTTTTTCTGCTCAGATAACATGAGCTAACTTTTGCTAAATGAACTTAGTTGGAATAAAAGTATCACACCCAACATCACAACTCTAAGTCTTGCATGCATTAAATTAAACCACTTAGTCATAAAACTAGTTTTCACTAGATGCAAATCATCCTAGATTATAGTGTTTCGCAAAGTATTTGGATAGGTTTTTTTTCAATATTTCCGAGTGTAAATGTAATTTGAATAGTTATAAACCAAACATATATGAAACTAATTTTAGTAATACCATCAGAAGTAAAGCAATAAAAAATATAGGGAGATGTATAAACCTATAGAGACAGAAAACTCACTAGTTTATAACAGTTGGAAAACTTTAGCATATCTTCTCACATGGCTACATTTTATATCTGACAAAAAGTTCTGCTATTTTTATATTGAATCAAAGAACAACTTAGATTTAAACACGTCTCTTTTTCTCTTTTCTTTTTTATCAGACCCAGTCAAGTTAGACTTTGATAAGTTAAACTTAAAATCTTGATTGTGAAAAGATGACTCCCTCATTCAGAAAAAAATGCAGTCTCTCTACTATTTTTAATTTGACCAAAATATTAACCATAGACTTATTATAATACAATATCTTGTCCAAATATCTTGTCAGGAAGAAAAGAAAATGTTAGAAAACTTCAGAATCATTCAACAAATGACCCGAGAGAAAAACGGAGATAATTTCTTCTTCAGGTTGGTGATAACCAAGCCCTCAACTGTTCAGTAGTGAGTTGTAGTCTAACTCCTGTCTTCTGGAAAGAAAAGCAATGGTGATGCAGAGGCTACATAAAATGGGATAGGCTGAGATCTCATCACCCCATTCTGAGCTCTTTACTAAGGGAACACACCCGAGGGAAGACATCCTGTGCTGTCAAAGAATGAACAAGGATGTAAGAAAAAGATAATTTAATTTTTTTAATTAAAGTTTTTTTTCTGAAAACCCATGGATTTGAACCTAGCACATTTTGGAAGCTCAGAAGAGCCCCCTAGTGGTCACTGAAACCTTAAAGGCATTTTTGGTGTTGTTGGGGCCAGAGAAACTGGACTATTTCTAAGTAGGGACCATCATTTTTTTCTCAAATTTGACTAATTTGCCCAGCATTTACATAATTATATCATTTTAGGATTACAACTTCACACTTCCATATGTGCACATGTTGCATTCACCCTCCTTCAAAGCTCCAATTCCAGTACCCTCTCACCACCCTTCCCTATCTCTTCTCCCTACCCCCATTCTCTCAGGTAACCTCAATGTTTTTCGTGGAGTGGAAGGATTAAAGGTTTGCAGCGTCTTGATTTATCTTTAGTTTTTCATACCAAATGGATATTAATTGGATTTGGTCCACTCAACACCTACTAAGAAAGCCTATCTAATCCTTTTGGGGAGATTGACTCCACAGTAATGTGTAGTAAGAATACAGAAATAGATTCCTTAGGTTAAAGTATTTAGGAAACAAAGGATGACAGCAGTCTACTCAGGGACACTTTTTTTTCCTGAAAAGTAGAGAATCAAGTCTTTTTTTGTTCTTATATTTTTACCAAGATGATCAAAAATTTTTTTATTGTGGAAAATTTCAGGGTGCAAAGAAAGAGTGGTGTGGTAAACACCAATGTACCCACATCCTACCTCTTCAGCATTCAGAAGATCATCAATTTTATTTCCCTTTGTACAAACCACTTATTCCCCAAACACACCCCCAATTATTAAGAAAATCTCACGTATTCATCTCATTTGTTAAATGATGAGATTTTAAAAGTAACCAAATACTTTTAATACTTTTTAATTACTATATATACAGAAAAATCAAATCACAATTCCTTAACATGATCCAAGATATACTTGCCATTTAAATTATTATTGAAGTTATTATTTCATAACTTATTTTTTAACCTTTTATTTCATAGCTTATTTTTTAACCTTTTATTTCATAGCTTATTTTTTAACCTTTTTGTGAATGTTTGCTATGGATGTATATCACAATTGGCTGATCAGTCTCTTAAGAGTCTTAAGTTCACACTCCATTTCTCTCTATTTTATTCTTTGAGATTTACTTGTTGATGTCATGCCAAATGTTTTAAATGCTTCCTTATGAATCTGAGAAACTTTCATTTAAAAGCTGGCTTCTTTGAAAATATGAAACTATTTTTATAATAATTAAATTCCTATTCAAGTTAAATGCAATGTCATAGCAGTAAGTAAGCTGTGTGTAGAAAAACATGGAGGTTCAGCTTTGCTGCTGAGATTCTAACAAGTAGCACAGTGATGAACCCTTTAAAACCATCAGGAAATGATCTCAACTCACTTATGCTGAATATAAAATTCACTCATTTATGAGTTCATTAAGTATTGAAGATTTGCTTTATGTTAGACAAATGTACATAATTATGGTTATGCAATTCAGGCATCAATTTCAAATATAGCTTAATCTTCAAATGAGTATAAATAAATAATTGCATGAATATGTGTATTCCAATTAAACTTATCTTTAAAATGATTGTATCACAGATAGCACCTGAAATAAATTAAAAAAATCTACCTTCTTTAACTTTTTGCCCAGAGATTCAGTGAATGAATAGAAAGACCAGGATGAAAATTGTATCATTAACCTTACATTAATTAATTCTTTCATTCATGTGTTGAGTATCTATAACTATTAAATACAAGAATTAAACATAGTTAAGTATTAATAGTTGATAAGCAATGAAAAATCCAAGGAAAAGTCAAATCTGAAAAATTAGGAAGACACCTGTGCCTGGATATTTACTGCAGCACTATTTATAATTGCAAGAATGTGCAAACAACCCAAATGCCCCAAGACAGATGACTGGATGAAAAAGATGTGGTATATATATATATATATATAGCTTATATATATAGTGGAATATTACACATCAATTAAAAATGACAAATTTGACTTTTTTTGGTAACATGGATGCATCAGAAGAAATTATATTAGCAGAAACAAGTCAGAAGGAAAAAGAAACCAAATGGTTTCACTAATAGAGGAACACCCAAATAAAAGTACACAACTGGGGTGGGGACCAGCTGGAGTGGCCAGGGAGGAGAGGTGATGGGTGATCCCCAGGGATCATAATGATGTGAAATATATATATATATAAATTATTTAAATTTAAAAAAGAATGTAAGGCATCAAAATGATGATAGATTAAGATATGAAAAATAAGAAAAAGATTTCCCAAACTTCTAGATTTCAATAAGGAAAAGCAATATATGCAATAGTACATAAAATAGCATGTAAAACTTTCAAAATATTGTTATCCAAGCTCTATATATTACATTGAATACTCAAGATAAAAATTTTTGATGACTAAGAATTGGACTATTAGAATAATTTGCTAATTTTTTAGTATAATCATCACTATAATTTGTAGCCATAGAGTTTAAACAGATACAGTTTTATATTATAAACAGATGGTTTATGTCACACTTTATTTTGGGTAAAACATATTTAAATACGTTTCCCAATTATTTAAAATGTGATGTTACGAGCACTCCTTTCTAGCATGCCTTTCTAGCATGCCTTGTGCAATGGCTAAGGCATTAATGAAATAGGTTCATTTGGAAATGAACCTATTTATATTTGTAAAATGCTAAAAAAGAAAATAATTATGCACCCAACTCTGGTTTTCAGGAGCAAATCATATAGCTTTAACTATGTATTGAATCAGACTGAACTTATCTTCCAATTACTACAAATTTGTTAATCAGATCAAGTCATAAATAATTGAATGAAAGTGCTGCCAACAACTTAATGGCCAATAGAAGCAAATTGATTTTTATCAAATAACCTATATAACTTACTGCCTTATTGAAACCCTTCACAATTTTTCAAAGATAGTAGAAAAATCATAGAAAGAACATATAAAATTATTTTGGCATTTTTAATAATAAAATTCCTATCAAAGAATCACTGACTTCCACTCTACACATCATCTGCTACGATCTTATATTACATAGCTTTTTTTCAGATTTCAATTGAATGCAAACCAATTACAGATGTATAAAATAATTTACCTTATCACTGTTCTTTCCAGATATAATCACCACTGAGCTACACCACCTTTGTGATCAAATATCCTAACTTCAGTTCATTATATTCATTCCTTTGTAGTTTGCCATACAGAGTGCACTCTATTTATTGTTTGTGAACTCTTCTTTTGTGTATTTATATATATCTTTTTCAATGACAATAATCTAAAGCTCTTATGAAGAATAAGTCAATGACCAGATTCTTTCCAACCCATAATTTTAGTAATGCTGTGGGTACATTGCCACTGATGCCTTCGAAGGCAGCTGTTGGGCCTAAAGTCTCAGGGTATAACTACAGGATAGACGCTCGGTTACTCTTTTTCTTCTATTTCATGGATTTCTATATGAGAACAATTGCTGTACTTTATATTTCTTGACTACTTTTAAATTGTATCCATTTTATAACATGTATATGTACTGAAAAATACTATGCTGAGCTTTCCTCCCCCTCCTCCCTCCATCCCTCCCTCCCTCCCTCCCTCCTCCCTCCTTTCCTCCCCCTCCTCTCCTTTGCCTCTCCCCCCGCCCCTCAGAGGTAAAATTGGTTTACAACACTGTATGATTTAGGGGAACAGGTTGTCCCCTCCTCAGATGTTTGTTACCATATCACTTCCATTGCCAAAGTACCCATAATCCTCCACAACCGACCATTGAACCTCTCCCCCTTCACTCCATAACTGTCCCTTCCTCCAATGGCATTAGTTCTTATGCTAACCACTTTCTGTGAGTTAATTCCATTTAATCACAGAATAATCCAAACAGGCAAAAATGTTAATAACCTTCACTCTAGAGGAAAAAGAATTAAGGCTCAAGCTAGTCAAATCATCAAGCAGCTAATAACTGACAAAGGGATTCAGAGCTGTATCACATCATCCTCCTAGTCACTTTTTCATAAAGCACATGCTTGCTAAGGACAGGTTGCCTACAATATTTACATTCGATTTGATGGAATTAGAATGATGCGTAGGGTGGAATCCTGAAACTTTACACCATTGCCTGCTGTCTTCAGGTGTGTGCCTGACAGTGTCTTGAGTGAACAGAACAAGCACCATCCTGTAAAGTCTGTGGACAAAGGAAGTTGAACCACAAGGTCACATAGTAAATGTTGTCTCGAATTGGTCTTGGAATCTAGATCTCAAC
Source organism: Uropsilus gracilis (assembly GCA_004024945.1). Lineage (NCBI taxonomy): Eukaryota > Metazoa > Chordata > Mammalia > Eulipotyphla > Talpidae > Uropsilus > Uropsilus gracilis. The sequence continues at coordinate 76,009 of PVHY01002955.1, read as the reverse complement.
TTCAGGTCCGGGAAAGTTTTCTGCTTTGAACTGCCATCCTCAACCTTGTCTTCATTCTTGTTTGATGTTTGATTCTTCATTCCTGTTCTATGTTTGATCACAAATAGACTGAAACTGTTAAGTCTCCTAGTCCATTAAGGTAACCTAAATCTCCTGACCTCTCTCTCTCTACCATACTGACCTTCCATTTTAATTTTTGCTGGCTTGATAATGTATTGATACAGATTTTTGATGCAAACTGTTTGGCCAATATATTTCAGTGGTTTACTCTGAGAGCCCCCTGAAATCACAACCTAAATGGGAAGATATACTGTCTTGTTCATGTATTTTATTTATTAAGGTATTGAACACAGTACATACATGGTGGAAACTGAGCACTAATTGAATGAATTATCAGAGTTTCAACAGATGGCTTAGACCTTTCTTCTTTTGAAAACATCCATTTGAGATTGTGAGACCTGTTTCATTTGAAAACTATACCTTTAAGATTTGATAAAATATTTGCTTATAAAGCACTGTACATTGTTATATATTGTTTTGCATTAACTCTTGCCATTCACTTTCTTTGGATATTATTCACAAAATTCCCCAAATATGCTTTGTAGATCACTAGTTTTTCAAGGTGCTATGAAAAAAAAATGTGGAGAGAATGTTAGACCAGGTAAGGTCAACTCCATGTGCTCCTTCTTGTATATTTTTGATGTAAATCAATATTTCAAGGTCCTTAGAAAATGTCTATGAATAGCGTTTGTCTATCTTCTTTTATCCTTGTATTTACCAAACTTGTCTACCAAACTTGTCTACCAAACTTTCCATGGCAAAGACTGTTGAGTCTTCATTTGTCATCATTACTTTTATCTTGGAGAACCTTAGAAACTTTGGCAAACTGTGTGGTAATGCCAACCCAATTGTCAAATCTTACCTACAATATGCTTTATTTTATGTACCCGAAGATATTAGTATCATCCAAAACAGTACAATGAATTAAGTTCAATCATGTCATCATTGTCTTTACATCCTTTAACTTGGGATGCAACCATTTTTCATTCTTTTCAAGTACTTCATGTCCTTAATAATGTTAAGCACTTATTCTTCCAGTCATTGCATATGATGTGTCCTCAGTAAAAATTTTATAAAACTTTCTCTTGAGGAAATAGCCTTTTTCTTTCCCTCAGTAGAAATATTAAATTGTTTGGATCTCCAAATTTGGCAATACTATTCTGAAAATGGAAATTTTCTTTTGTGACAGTCATTTTGATTTTCTCGTATACTTAAGGGAAAAACAAAAGAAGATGCTTGTGTTCGTTAACCTGCTGTTTATAATCTTTCACTTTGAGGTTATACAAACCAGTTCTCGTTAATCATTGTCCAAATGAAAATGAAAATCTAGAAAAATAAGCCTGCAGAAATGAGACATGGATTTCATTTTCAGTGGGTGGCTGTACCTTTGGAAAAAGAAGACACCAATTTGAAAGATGATAAGGTTTCATGCCTAGGACAGAGCTTTGGGAACTCTAAAAGCCAAAATTCCTTTCATCTCAGAAAATCTGATTGCACACTGCCTTCAACTCCTTTCAAATCAAACTATACCTTAGTGATGGGAAGATGGAGATAACATACCCTTAAACTCAAGGAGCTCCTCCAAGTTTTGAGCAACAGCTATAAATTGGGAAAATCAAAAGAATTGAGTTGCTAGTGTTGGTAAGGAATAAACTAAATAATAAACCTCCAAATCAATCTCCTTATTCATCTAGTTGGAAAAACGAGCACTTTGGGGTTTTTCTTAAGAAACTAAGATTGTGTATCTGATTTCCATAACCATTCATTTATTAAACAAATATTTATTTGAATAAAACAAGAAAAATCTATAGCTCATTTTCTGCAAGGTACTTAATTTGTTACACTGAGGCAAGAGGTGATTAAGACTTTCCTTCCATCATTTAGATGTTTAAAGTCTGGTGAAAGATATAAGATATATACATAATCTTAAATTATATATAATATCAAATGAATATTAATGAGTGGATACTCAATATCAAATAAATACTGAATAATGTACAATATCAAAATTGCAAAATGTCATGTAATAGACATAAATAATGTGCTATAAAATTTATAGGTCAAAGAAGTTACTTGCTGTTAGTAGTATCTCAGAAGGCTTTTGCAGAAATGGGGGGCTTTGAAGGACCAATAGAATAAAGCCATGAGAGATTTAGAAAGGTGGTCGTAGGATAGGACAGGTAGAGAGGATAGCATGAGCCACAATGGGGGTAAGGAGGAGTAAGAAGGCATTTTCTTAAAATGGAGAGAAAGAAGTAAGAATAAAGTTGGAGTAGAATAAGTCCAAGTAATGAAGATACTTAAAAGTCATATAATGATGATGCTGACAACTAGTCATAGTAGTAATAGTAAAAAGACAACATTTATTAAGGATTTATCACTCTCAAGCAAGGTTCTAAGTATTATCTCATTTAATCTCTCAACAATACATTCTATAAAGTATACACTCAATTTGCAAAGTTGCTTCATTTCAAAGGTAAGGAAATGGGTCCACAGATATTGCACAGGACTATTCTAGATTATATGTCAAGTTAGAATGAATCTCTGTTGCGATTAAACATGTCTTTTCTTCACATTTAGTTAACCCATAATGTGCACTGAATTTAGATGGTCATACTGTAATGTAAGATTTAGTGTATTATTGCTAATTCCTTTTCCTGCACTGTCTTTGTATGTGGTACCCTTTCATCATGCCAAAGCATTACTTTTCTTTTTGTGAAATGAGGTTAGATAGGTCTGCAATTAGGAATGGGTTGAAGAGATATCTGGTTTTGGATCTATAATTGATGCAATTATAATACAATTTTGACACTGATGTTTCAAAAACTTTTTATTGCTACGTTTTCTTAAAGCACATCAAAAATTACAAAAATATTGATGTTTTTGTTATTTTATACTTGAATGGTGCTTACTTACTTAACTGTGACCCATTGAATGAACTGTAAATACATAGCTATTTTTGATTAAATCACATGATATAATCCATGACAGAAGGTCAACTTTGTCAAAACTCACAAAGAACATAGATGAAATGTTTTCATCTACCCATGAAAGAAACAAAAATCTACCAAATAAACCACAGTAAAATTGAAAACATAGGTATTTTCATAAAATATCAGGAATCTGGACATAAAAACGGAAAGAATATGCCATGTATTAATACAATAGTAGTGTCTGTGTAAACTTTGTGAACTGTCCATAGGAACATATAGATGTTATTTGGATGCCAGAAGACTCCAACCCAGAACAAATTGTTCCATGGACACAATAGAAAGCAATTTATTGGAAGTTTTCTCTAAACATATGTTTTGAAAAACAAAATACATGGTAAATACAGGTTTCGAAGCAGTGTCAATATTATTTTTTCTAATACCAGCTAGCAACATCAGTGCTACTAAGATAATGTTTACCATTTAAAATTTATTTTAGAATTCAGAGATAGTAAAGAAAAAATTTCTTTTATGATCTAATTTCTCACTGATTTTCTTAGCGCTATCAACAATTAACCACTCTTTTATGCAGAGCAAAATTTTGTTTATCAGACCAAAAATAAGAAATGACTTTTTAATGGTGTCTCTTGGATTTTTAGAACTTAAAGAGGCTGAGACAAGATAAATATTTCTAAAATATAAAACTTTTTTAATATTGGCAAAATATAAAGGGGTTATATCCAAAATCCAAGGGAAATTCAAGTTCCAGGTACAGCTGGATATTGCATTCTCACCGGGTTTATTAGGATGTAGCTTCCTTCCATTTCTGTTCTTGTCTCTTTCATGGCACCTCTCCAGATTCCAAAGCAGTGTGAATAAGACTGCCCACATCACCAAGCCTACATGTTCACAATTTTATGCTCTGGGTGTATGGGAGGCGATGGGGGTAGGGGATAACAAAATTCTATTATTTTGAATCTAACTTATTATCCTGAATTGGGTCATATGCTCATCTCTGTCTGAAATACACGGGAAAGCAAAAGTGACCAGATGAATTAATTATCTATTGCTGCAAGACAAATTATCACAAAATTTAGCTTCTACAATAACACATATTTTCTTAAAATCTCAGAGTTTCTGTGGTCAGGAATCTGGGCATGGCTTTGCTGGTTTCTTGCTTCAAGTTTTCTCACGAAGCTTTAATCTATGTGTTGATGAGAGCTGGGGGGAGTTATTTGAAGCTTCTACTGAGGAAGTATCCACATTGCATGTTATTGGTAAGTTCGGTATTGACTGAAGGGCCTTATTTCCTAGTTGACGGTTAAGCAGATGTTTTCCTCAGTTCCTTGTTATGGGTCTCAGCATAGCAGGTTGTTTTTCCAAGCTCACCAAGGAAGGATGTCCTCTAGAAAGAAGGAAGTTAGAATTTTTCTAATTTAATCATGATTAAAGTAAATGATTCAAGGGAAGGAACAATATCACAAACCATTACTATCAGGGAAGAAGAACCAGTAGGGCCAACTACCAACCCAATTTTGAAGCATATGTCCTTTCTTGAAGATGGTGTACAAGAAACTCTTTTCAAAATATAAGAACTGAGACTGAAGGGATAAGTTCTTCCAAGAAAGCTTCAGCGGTTATCACAAGAAAGGGATAGATGTTCCATGGTGATTACAACTCTCTATGACAGATAGTCAGGTTTGGCTGAGTTATATAGAAAACCCAAAAAGAGAAAGCTAGATTTCTACCCCCATGACTTTGAGTCATTATGAATCTCAATGCTTATTTTAAATTACCTAATTATATGTTTATATTATGGGATAAATATATTTTGGTCTGTTAATTCAACATTTCTAAGCCAGCTCTGTTCCTTTTTTACTTTGAGTTTACATTATAATTTTCAGCCAATTGCTCTGCATGAATAGATTAAAATTTCTGTATGTGAAGTTGCCGATACTGTCTTACATGTTGAGGATTACAAACAGGCTTAAGGTTCAAATTCTTCCAGAAGCAATCTTATTTTACCTTAAGAACCATTTTATGATTATTGGGAAATGAGGCAAAACTAAGTTTCAATCCTAAATTTTCAGGATTTTGGTAGAAAATCAATATCAGTATGAACCTTAGGATTAAAAATATTTTGGGGGGTTATTGCTGTTTTATAAAATTATAGAATTGCAGTTGACTTCATCATAAAAGTAAACAAATCACAGAAGATATTTACCCTACTGTGAGTTTTCCGAACTGTTAAAATTGCTGGATTAAAATGTGAAAATGTTTGTAGCTTTTCTTCTGCTTTCAGATTTAATCACAGTGCATCTGCTATAGAGTAATGGGTATAAAGTTGATCCTGAGTCTCTTAGTAAGTTCTTTCAAAATCGTAGATTTCAAAATTTTAGGCAAAACATGAGTAAACAAGATGAACTGTTTATGACTTTGAAGTCAATTATTAACAAAATAATAGTTATTTTGCTATTATATTTAATAATTAGTATAACTAATAAGGTATAGCTGGTATTTGTTATTTATAGCTGACATTTATATTTGCAGTTAATCCTTTTATTTTCACTAACATGTTTTGTGCCTGCTTTATGCCAAGTACTGTCTTAAATACTTTCATACTGATCAATTCTTTTAGACATTCGCATAACGATCATCTTTCTAAAAGTGATCTATTCATTTCATTTTCACTGCTTTGTAATGCAAGCATAGAACACTTGGACCTTGAGCAATCAAAGAGTGTTCGTTTCCCAAACTATCAAGCTAAGTTTGAACTAATTAAACAAGGTCTTCTCTGTGGGAAAAATCAACCCCATTTCTAACTTTTGCAGTTGAGGCAAAAGTTCCTTTCTAAGTAAATCCAGTCACTGAACCAAGGCTTGCTTTGGAATGTGAATCTGAGACACCAAGGATACTAGGTAATTAATCCCCTGTGCTTACAGACAGTCCTCTAACATATTTAGATGAGTCATTTTGTTTCTTCATCCTGCAAGAGGGACAGTCTTGCTGGTATTCTATGTCTGCTTCCTTCCAAATTCTTCTCTGCATTATTCTTTATAACATTATTCTTTACATGTGCAACAAATGTTTGATCATTTCTCTCTGTTCTTAAGAAAGAAAGTAGTCACTGTTGTCCTTTTCTTGGACAACAGGTTCCTTATTTACTTATTTATTCATTTCTTTATTTTCTTTCTTTCTCTTCCTTCCTTCCTTCCCCTTCCTTCCTTCCTTCCTTCCTTCCTTCCTTCCTTCCTTCCTTCCTTCCTTCCTTCCTTCCTTCCTTCCTTCCTTCCTTCCCTCCCTCCCTCCCTCCCTCCCTCCCTCCCTCTTTATTCTTTAAATCGCAACCTTGGTAAATGTTTTCTTGGATACCTCACCTTTCCTCCTCCCTCTGATGCCCCCTCCATTCTCTCAAACCCTGTTCTTTGTTGTTTACTGGCCTGTGTTAAGTCCATTAGTCTCTTTCTTTCCTGTGGCAATGTTATTTCACTGGGTGAGGGACTGTGTTGTTGGAACCAGGCAAACCTTGCTGGTAGGTTTTCAGTGTTAAGATTACATTGGACGGCCAGTCTGTATCTATTTGTGTTCTGTCCATGCTCTCTCATTGGAGCTTGATTTCTCTAATCCCATCTCTGTTGTTTTGCTGCTTTACCTTATGGTTCTGGTATCAGATTTAGGGGCTCTCACCCCATGCCAGTGTTGGTGAAGAAGTTTCTCTGTGGATACAGCATCCATGAGTGGCCATTGTAGATCATCTCCTTTGTCTCACTTTGCAGTCCTGCTGTGGGACCGATGCCCCCAGTTCTTGGTCCTCCTCTCCTCTCCTGTGGTGTGGGGAAGGGTGCCTTGGCCTCCTAAAAGGCATCTCCAAAATGAAGTCTTGGGTCTTCTAGACCCGGGGAGCACATAGGTGTACCTCATGACATCGTGTAGTCTCGCACGCACTGGTTCTCTCGATTATCCATCTGCTTTGTCTAGCTCAGGCTTGTGGACTGGATTTTTACCTGGCCCCTCCCCCATTCTATAGTAGAGGGACAACAGGTTCCTTGATTATCTGGTTTCCTACCTATCTTGTTCTATTTCCTGTGGCATTTTCCTCCTTAGACACATGCATATAACCTTTGATTCAGTAATAATCACTTTCGGTTACTCAGACATACCTTTCCTTTATGCTGTTTTTTCTGCCTAAAATACCTCTACATTAGTCAAGGTTTTCCAGAGAAAAGTAAGTTCTTCCCTTTTATCCCTCTCTCCCTCCCTCCCTTCCTCCCTCCCTCCTCCCTCCCTCTCTCCCTCCCTCCCTCCTTCCTTCCTCCTTCCTTCCTTCTTGCCTGACTGCCTTCTTTCTTTCCATGTATAGAGGAATAGAGATTTATTATATAAATTGGCTCACACACTATGGAAGTCAAGAAGTCCCAAAATCTGCCCTGTACAAATTGACAGGTCTAGCAAAGCAGGATTATGATCCAATTTAAGTTCAAAGGCCTGAGAATCTCAGAGGCTGGCAGCTTAATCTTGGTCTGAATCTGAAGACCAAGAACTAGAAGCAGCAATGTTGGAGTTCAGAAATAGATGAGTGTCCCAGCTCTAGAAGAGGAAATCCATGCTTCCCTTGACTCTTGGTCCTTAATGTGGCAAGATGCCCACCATATTGGCAAGGGTCATCTTTACTCAGCCTATTGATCAAAGGCTAATCTCTGGAAACATAGACACACTCAGGAAAAAACAGTCTCACCAGCTCTCTGGGTATCTCTTAGCTCAAGCTGAAACAAAATTAGCTATCTCTATCCTCTTGCTTTTATTTTCTTCACAAATCTCCTATTCAATTCCTAAACTGTTACTAATTCTTCAAGTCACAGCAGATCATCTAGGCTTTCTTCAGGCCCTCTACCCCAGTCAAATGACGCATCCTTCCTTCTCTTCTATGTTTCATATATCTCATGGACATCTCTATTATTTCAGTCATCATCCTGTATAATCATTTTCTTTCCACTAGTCTGTAAGACCCACTAGGTTAGGACAGGTTTCCTTTCCCTGGTCCCAATACAATCATCAACACACAGTAGGTCTTGATGCCTCAATGGTATCATCAGCTTCTTCTGAAAAAAGATTCAGATACTTGCTAGAATCCTTAAAAGAAAGGCAAATGGGAAGGAAATCAACAGAATTACTATTTTTTTTCCAATCAGGTATGGCATATATATATATATTGTTGTCTGCCAGAGGAGTTTAGCATTTAAGGCTTAAATTTCATTTCTTATTTTAGATTTTACCCCAGTGCATACGTTGTCAGATCTGTTTTGTAAAGGCTGGTATTTCTTCAGTGCTCCATGAAGTTTGTAGTTCAAAATAAAATTCAAGGCCTTAGGGGAAATTGAATTTGAGTTCCTGACTTTCCTTAGCATTTAAAGCACTAAAGCACCATCTTAGAGAACTTTCCCACAAATCGTAGTTTTGTGATCCAGAACTCTATTGACCTACAATATTCCACAATTCCTGAAATGAAAGACTCCCTTTCCTCTTGTTGGCTGCCATTCTGCTTTGCTTTCTTAGTTTTGCATTCACATTATCCTTTTTTTTCTGTGAAGAGACATTGTCCTGACGGTCTCGTCACTTCTAATTTTCACGGTTAATTTTTCTCCATATGGAAAATAGATACAAGATTTATAATTCTCAATTTGAGGACATTTAGGATTGGAAAACTGGGATGCTGGAACTTTTATTTCAAAACAGAATTGTTTCTGTTTGGCACTATCCAATAGGAATGAACACACTTCCCTCCTGCCTTCTACACCTGTCCTGCAAGGCATAAGATACAGGCGAGCAGGCTCACACAGAAGCCATCACTATAATTATTTGTAGACTGCACAATTGCTTTCCCAAATGTGGACAGAGACGGCTGAGGAAGTCCAGTATGTTCTTCTCTGTCTCTTCAAAAATGACTAGTCTTCATTTGAAATGGGTGGGAACCAATAGTCGCTTTTGTCATTACGGAGCTAGGAATAGGACTTTCCTTTCTGCCCTTTCCTTGTCCAACTGTCATTTTTCTCTCTTCACCTTTGAGTGCATTACACAAACAAGCACGCTCAGGGCTGAAGGCCTAGATGTTGGTTCCCATGAGATGTGACTAAGCCTGATGCCATCACAGATATGGGGATTCTGAGCATGTCACAGTGCAGTTAATTTCCCCCTGACGTCTGGCCAGCTTGCCCACCCCCTTGCATTCTCATCTGTTGGAAACAAAGAGAACTGGCAAGGAAAGGCGGTGGTGACTCAGGGTTCATCTCTCTGAGGGGCTGAATACACACAAGTGTTTATTCTATAGCCCTCGCATGTGAATGACACTTTAAAATTCATAGTGATTTTCTGCAGATGTGATTTCATTTAATCTTCAAACAAAACAACAAAACCATGACACAGGTGTCACCTTTACTCCACGGGAACAGAACAATGCCCCAGACACTTGCCCATGCAGAATGGCATTCATTCTCCACGTCATCTCAAGACAGAAACAACAAACACTTGGTTGTCACGTGTGGCCATGACTTGAGTCCAGGTACGCGGATTCCAGGGCTGCGCTCCTCATTGCCTGGTGTTCATCTTGTCCTTGAGGCTGCATCTTCCTGGGCATATGGCAAGGTACCCCACACACTGTGGAATGGAGAGGCTGAGTACCCACATGGGAACAACACTCAAGACATGGTCTTGTAGAATAGGAAATGAAAATATCCAAGTGCTAGGATTTACCCTTCTCCGACCTCTCGTTCCCTCCTGCTTTTTCTCACTGTATGCTTTTTAGCCTTGTATGTTAGAAGCCAAGAGTAGTGAATGTAAGCTGAAGGGTTGGGAGAAGGAGAAACAAAATCAGAAATCACTTTGCAACAATACTGCTGCCATAGAGAAGACTTAGAGCAGTCCTTGAAGCTTAGGTGTGGAGCCTAGCTCCCAGCTTCTAGCCTAAATGGATGCCTGAGAGAAGCTGAGGACTTCTCTGTATCTTATTTCCACCCCCAAGCCCCCAATCCTCACTTCCACCCCCACCTCCATGAAAGGATTTACCAATAGTTTTTGACAGGTCATTATGAAAATACATGAAGAGTTAATACATACAGAACATACAAGACCTGACCACAGTAGATGCATTTTTGTTACTGGTTTACGTAATATTTACATATATAAAAGGTCTGGCACATAGTAGGTACTCAGCAAATATTTGTTAACAGTCTTTCTTTAATCATATTTTGTTAATTTTCCATTCATTTGCAAAACTATATAAGTTTGGGCATATCACGTCACACTTCAACATAAGCTTCACTCACCCTCCTCGAAGCTCTGGTGTCAATTCACTAACAATTCACCACCTCCATCCCTTCTTTCTCCCCTCCCCATCTGCCAGCCACCATGCTTTTCAGAGTCTAGACTTATTTTGATTGTTTTTGCCAGCTTGTTTTTTACCCATTCTACAAATGAGTAAAACCATCTATTAGCTTTCACTTTTTTACGTTATCGCCTCAAGAATTCTTCCATCTTGTCCCCAAAGGTCATTTTTTCTTTCTTTCTTCATGGACGAATAGTATCCACTGAGTATATAGATCACAATTTATTTATGTGGTCATGTGTGGATGGGCTTATAAGTTGATGCCATGACTTCGCTTTTGTGAATAATGCTGCTGTGAGTATAAGGGTGTATAGATCTTTTTGTATTCATGTCTTATACTCTTTCATTAAATTCAATACAGGTTGCACCAATTTACATTCTCAACAATGTGAGTGTTCCTTTTTCATTACACTCTCATCAATATTTGTTATTTCCAGCCTTCTAGATAGAGGTCATTTTCACAGAATGAGGTGATACTGTGATTTTATTTGTATTTCTCGTATGATGAGTCATATTGAGTGTATTATGGGCCATCTGTATGTCTTCTTTGAAGATCTCTTTTGCCCATTTTTTGATTGGGTCTCTATTTTGTTGTTGTTAGCATGAGTTCTTTATGTATTACTTTTGAAGTGAATCCCTTAGCAGATATATCACACGCAAATAACTTCTCCCTCTCTGTATGTGGCCATTTTATTATTGTGATGGTTTCTTTCATTGCAGTAAAACTTTTTAGTCTGACATGGTTCTATGGGTTTATTTTTGCTTTCGCTTCACTGGCCAGTGGAATTGAGTGGCCAGACTTATCTCTGAGGTTGATGTGCAGGAGTGTTATTACTTATGTTTTCTTCTGCATATTCTGTGGTTTCGGGTGAAAAGACCCACATTATTTGAAAAGTATGTACCATATGTTGACTACTTTGCTACTGGATTAAATGCCTATTTTTAACATCTTATTTATTTCAATTGCATGTGTTAGCCAGTGTCTTTTTTACTCTAACTCTCATCTAGGATTTGTTTTATATCTTCCTGTGTACCATCCTGCTCAGAAAATTTGTTCACCACAACTTCTGCCCAATCATTTACCCATCTTAACAGTTCCATCAGTTTCACCAAGTAGCACAACTAGCATTTGTTGAAGCAGGTGATGTACCCAGATTCTCTTTTACTCATAAAACTAGGAGTCACTTGAGCAGTTTCCTCTAATTCATGTCTCAGTGTGGTGACAAAAGTCATGTTCCTAAATTTAATTCCTCTAATCTCAGATGATGTTTTCTAAGTGGTAAAACAGTTTCCCCCACTAGCCTACGGATGTCATGTGTGCATGTATGTTAGACTGTATCCCACTGCCTAATCAAATACTTGGAGCAAGAGGCACTTTATAAATATTTTGCTAAAGAATAAATCAATTAATGCTGAAGAGATGAATAAAGTATAAAAAGAAGTATCCCCCAATGAGTCAGAACCTAATTAAGAAATTTGTGAAATTAATCAGCATTTAGTTGCTTTCTACATTTAAAAGAGAAAATGAATTTCAAAAACTTAAATTGTTCTAATGGATTTTCATTTAGAATAATTACAAAAGTCTTTAGACTATCTCCTAGAGTGAGCATACATGCATAGCAGTATTCTAAGCTTCCAGTGGCTACACAGCATCTCAGTGTACACTGAAAACAGCTCAGAACATATCAGAATTAAGTTACTACTCTATCTTCCAAATTTGAACTTGCCATTACAGCATAAGACAGAATAGAAGACATTCCATTACAACACAGTCCTTTAAACCTATTTCCACTGCCCCCACTGCCAATCCTATGTAAAATAAACCACTTTTCCCAGCTCTGTTATTCTTTATTTTTGTCTCCTTTAATTTGTAAACCTTTTGAAGTACATTTATTCAGGTATAGTTGGTCTACAGTAAACTACCAAATGCGCTGCACAAAAATGAATATACCTTTGAAATCATCACCACAATCAAGGGCAAAAGCATCTATGACCTCCACAAGTTTCCTCAACTTCCCTGTAACCCTTCCTCTGGTAACTTTTATGTGACTCTCTTAAGGTTCTATGTATTGATAATCATGTGATACGCGTACAGAAGTAGTTTGACTTCTTCCTTTTCAATTTGGTTACATTTTATTTCTTTTTAATGAACATTTCATAACTAGGATCTCCTTTAAAGTCTTGTATAGACATGGTGAGAGTGGACACTCTCTTCTTACTTCCTGAATTTTGCAAGAAAGCATTTCGTCTTCCACAGCTAAGTACCATGGTGCTAGCTATCGGTTGTTTATGCGTACCTTTTATCAGCTTTGAGAAATTCTTTTTAGTTCCCTGAGAATTCTTTTTTTTTTTTTTTGCTGAGATGTTTATGAGAGATGAATATAGAATTTTATCAAATGATTTCTTTTTCTATTCAGATGGCTTTTTTGTTTTTTTTTTTATTGGTTGATACAGTGGATTATACTAATTACTTTTGAATATTTAAGAAAAAGCCTTACTTGATTCAGAAGCCCAACTTGGTCACATTTATCAATAATTATATGAAAACCTTTTGCCAAGCTTTGTTAAGAATTTTTATATCTCTATCCATGACAAATATTGACCTGTATTTGTTCTCTTACTGTCTTTGTCTGATTTTGGTATCAGAGTATTGCTGATTTTGTAGAATTGTAGAGTGAATTGGTATAATTTTTAGAGTTGCTATTATTTCTTCCTTATACTTGGTAGAAATCACCTTTGAAGCTATTGATGGGGCTCAGAGTTTTCTTGTCAAGAATTTTAACTATAAATGCAATTAGATCAATAGGTAAAGAGAATCAGTCATGAAGTTCTTCATGAGTTTAATAGTTAGTGTGTTTCAGTAAATTGTTTATTGGCCTAAAGTCTTCATAATATTCTTTCTTAGTACCTGTAGAATCTACAGAGGTTGTCACCTCTCTCAATGTAATTACTAATAAATTATGTGTTCTCCAGTTTTCTTCTTATTCCTGACTGGTGTTTCTGAAATTGGTTTTCTCAAATAACTGTTTCTGGTTTCACTCCTTATTTCTGCTTACCCGTGGTCTTTTTTTTTCTCAGTTCTTTGGTAGATATCAAAATTGTTGACTTGAAATTTACTCTTTCTCTAATATAGACATTTAATGTTTTAAATAATTCCCTAAGTACAATTTTACATCTCTGAAATATTGACATGCTGTACTTTTATTTTTATTTTGTCCAAAATATTTTCTGAGTACATGAGAAAACATGCTAACAAGACCACAAACAAATGATAATAAAAATGTCAAGATTGGAATGATTATAGGGATATAAAACAGTGGTGACCAATGAATTGTTATAATAATTAAATTCAAATCAATATAGATAGATCCACTGGGGGCATTTGAGATAAATATTTAATAAGAAACCATTAAATAGAGTCTACTATAAGAAAAAGGAATAAAAATTTCTAACTCATTAGCAACAAAACCTAACCATTGGATAGGAAAAGGACAAATAGGTAGGGAGAGAAAAACTGTAGAAATTACAATGTGTGGTTGTAGGAAAAGGATAATAGAGAAGAGAAACTATTCAGAAGATGATCTAATTTTATTAGAATAAGGAGTAAATAGAATGTCTTAGAGGAGAAAAGAGTTGATATCTTCATATAACCCTAGAAAATTACATTATAATTAGAACAGGGGAAAATCAAGTAACTGTTGAAGAATGAAGAAGTGATCCAGCAGCTCAAAGCTAAAATTAGAAAAAATGGAATTAATGGGAGAACAATGTGACATATCAACATTATAAAAATGATACATTAGCAATAAAAAGGAAAGAAAAGGGAAGTAATAACAATATAAATACAGACATAAATAGAATGGAAGAAAGCAAAAATAAGAACTACTAAATCAAGAACAATCATCATTACCTGTGAAATCAGGTAATTGTGCTTATATAGATTAAAAATAATAAAGATAATAAAAATGAAAAAATAAAAATATAATCCCAGTAACAGGGTATTTATAATGTATACAGTTTGAAAGTGATACTTTCAAATGTTATAGATAATGGTGTAGACACCTAAGATATGGCCCATAAAAGTAGAAATGATAAATTGAACTTTGTAACAAAAAAAAAAAAACCTTTAGTCTTTAGTTCTGTGGGAAGCTATGGATGAGGATGAAAAGATATACTGCTGACTGAGAAAACATTTGAAAATGTAAAACCCAACTAATTCCTTATCTCTAGAATATATAAACATTTAAAACCAATCAATCCAATTCAAAAATAGGGAAAATATACATTTTACCAAAAAGAATATAAACATGGCAAATTAACACAAAAATATCTTAGTATCATTAGCCATAAGAGAAATACAAACTAAAACCATAGGAAGGTATTACTGTCCTCCTATTGGAATGACTAAAAAAATTTTTCATTTAAGTGATTACATTGAATTCTAGTGATGTAGAGAAGATGTATAGAAACCTAGCTCTTACACACTACGGGTAGGAATGCAAAGTGATACAACCACTTTGAGAAATAAATACAACAATTCATTTTAAAACTAAACTTTATTTATTCTATGACCCAGTAATTACACCCTTTTCCTATATTCATACAAAAACCTAGATGCACATGTTCACTACAGACTTAAAAAGTTGAAAACAACCCAAATGTCCTCCAATGAGTGGATGGCAAAGGAAACTGTGGTATTTTCATGTACTGAAATACTAAACAGAAAAAAGAAATGAGCTACTTACAGTCACAATGACTGGGATGGGTTTCAATACAGTCCTGCTGCAGTAAAACAAGAACCTGTAATGATTATAGATTATGCTATTCCATGATTGGAACATATTTGAAATGATAAAATGGAAGATATGGAGAACAAATTAGTAGTTGTCATGGATGTGGAGTAAAAAAGGGAGATGACTGTGCCTATATAGCTTAACTATGATGATGGTGACAATCTACACATGCAGTTAAATCACCCAGAACTAAACACGTATAAGCATGCACAAACACACACACACACAAATGTGTGTACAAAAATTAGTATGAATGGTTGTACAAGAGTTTATCACTGGGGAAAATTTGGTGAGGTCTCTATAGAATATAGAATCTCTTACTATTTTTTATAACTGAATGTAACTCTATACGTATCTCAAAATGAAAAGTTTTAGAAAGGAAGAGTAGACCTAAAGATATCAGGTAAGCGATTGAATCAATTCAGTTTGAACTATTACGGACTATTGCACAAGTATTTAAAAAGAATAAATTGAAATGGTACTTTACTAATAATAAAATGTGAATAAATTAGACCTTCTCATTTATTTGGTAGAATGTCTATGAAATTTTGCTGAATGACCTAAGTTCAGAAAATTGAGTGTAATGATTCTATTATTATGAAGCAATATCCAAAACTTTATATATTTATAAATATAAATATCATATGCACATGCATATAGGTGTATATGCATACGTATATTTATGAGTGGAAAAGAGTTTTGGCAATGGATAAATATATGTAACAAATATGCGAGATTTTAATTTTGAGTCACTTTGCGGGGGAGATGGATGACTTGAATGGTTCAAGAGAGTAGGGAAAAGGAGTAACCCAGAAAATATGGAAAAAGAAGAAAATAAGATAGCACCAAAGAATAAAAGTGTAGAGTTTTTAAAAATATGTCCACTTATGTGTTTTGTGTTCTTGTAAGCTTAAAGAAAATTTAAGAATTTATTATTATTTAATAATTGTAATTCGATTGAGACTTAACTTACACACCATTCAGTGAACCCACTTAAAGTGTATAATTCAGTGGATTTTGGAACATTCACAGAGCTGTGCAACTGCCCATTTTAAAACACTTTTATCACTCGAGAAACAATGGATACTTACCATAATTATCAACAATCACTCCTTTTGTAGCCCTACGCCCTCCCCTAACCTCAGGTGACAGACAGTCTGCTTTCTGTTTGTGTAGATTTGTTTGTTTGGCTTTTTTTTTTTTTGGATAGTTTATATAAATGGAATCAAACAATACCCAGTTTTTTGACTGGCTTCTTTCACTTAGTATTCATCAACATTGTAGCATCTAGCAGATTTTATCACCGTATAATATTCCTTTTTTTTTTTAAAGAATGCAATGCCATGATATGATTAGTTTCTCTCTCTTTTTTTAGAGACTAGGTCTCATTATGTTGCCTGGGGAACCTCAGACTTTCGTTGCCTAGGGTACCCCAGACTCAAGTGATCCCCAGTCTCAGCCTCCCAGGTAGCTGGGATTACAGGTGTGCACCACCACGCCCAGCTAATTTTTGAGAGCGGGTCTTGCTATGTTGCCCTAGGCAGGTCTCAAACCCGCAGACTCAAGCAATTCCCAGTCTCAGCCTCCCATCCTAGGCTGGGATTAAAGGCACACTCAACCGTGCCCTAATATTCCCTTATATGGATATATCACATAGTATTTATATTACATAGTATTCAAGGGTACCTCATTGCCAGAGTGTGCAGTCAGCCTGGGAGAACAGTGGTGACAGCAGAGAGACCTCTGTGTTTCTCCCTTAGCTTTCTGCTAACAGTCTGCCTCACCTGGTTGCACACCCATGGCTTAAGCTCCAGTAGCTGTCAGCTGATTGCAAACTTGTTTTTGGCAAATCTGAAGTACAAGTTACTCTAGAGTCCTGTTCAGGTAAGTATGGGGAGGAGTAATTTTTGAGGCCATTCTTTGAAGTTTGTTCTGATGCCTGGAAGCTATTTCTTAGCTCACTATTTCCCTGATTCTCTAAAACTCGCTTGTCTCTCATTTAGTTTGTCCTACGGCCTCCATTACATTTCTTATTACAAGAATCTCCTTTTAAATGATACCCTTAGATTTGAACATCTCAGGCTGTATTTCAGACAAAGTCAAATCATTGGAGCAGAACTTTGGAGTTCTTTTTTAGGGTCTGAGTTACTCCTTTGACAAAGGACTTTGAGTCAGTGTGCTGAGACTGGGCGAGGATGGTCGTCGACGGTAGTCTCATCTTCTCAGCCTATCCTCTTGGCCTGTGAAGCCACAGCCCTCTACACAAGCTGAATCACGGATGATCAGGGTCTTTCTGTTATTCTGAGTCTAATGGATGAGGAATGGATGGACAAAGGGAGCTCAGTATCTCTGAGCCACATTTGCCTGGAGTTCAGCCTCTGTACCTTGGAGTGAGAGGGGATTGAAAATACTGTTGCCTTGTTCCTTTGAGAAGATACTATATGTCTTGGATGGGAATTGAGACAGGAGTGAGAGCAAGGAAGAGGGGGAGAGAGAGACAGACAGAGAGACAGACATGGAGAGACAGACAGAGAAACAGAGAGATGGAGATGGAGAGAGAAAGATAGAGGGATGGGGAGAGAAAGAGACAAAGAGGGACAGAGAGAGACACGGAGAGGACAGGTAGAGAGAGACAGAGAGATGAGGGGAGAGGGGGGAAAGAGAGAGAGGAAGATCCTGATCCATTTGGTCATAACCACCCAGAGTGGAGTTTCTTTCAGCTCAGGTGGGGAGTGAAGGGAGGGAAGAAACAGGTCATGACTCAAGTACTCCAGACTCCCTCTGTCGTACCAAGATTTACAGACTTTCTTGAATAA
The DNA here is from genome assembly GCA_004024945.1 of Uropsilus gracilis. Lineage (NCBI taxonomy): Eukaryota > Metazoa > Chordata > Mammalia > Eulipotyphla > Talpidae > Uropsilus > Uropsilus gracilis. The sequence continues at coordinate 58,032 of PVHY01002955.1, read as the reverse complement.
ACTTTTCTCCGGCCTCCGTGTGTTCTTCGAACAACTTCCAGAGACTTTACATGGTTGTTTCTAAAGTCATTTTCCCCAGTTCTGTCTGCTGGGCTGGGATTGAAGTCTCCACAGCTCCACACGTTGCCATTCTGGAAGTGGAATCTCCAAGATCCCTTCCTGAAAAGCTGCACTAAAGAAAACCCCTGGTTCGTGTTTTCTTGTCTGTCGATGGGCTAACCATTTGCACCACCGTGCGTAGGACATAGTAGCCTGAATAACTGTTGGTGTCTTCTCTCCCTCCTCTTAATCTCACTTGGGAATTTAGACATGTGCTTGTTGAATAGAGGTGCCTCCCTAATAACATGTTGTTCTTCTGAGAATTTTAAGACTCTAAGAAAGTATTTCAAGAAAAGTAAGAAATAGATACTATTCCAAAGTGATTTTCAGACCTGATCCAAGGTTCTTTTAGAGGAAATACTTAAGCAGAACCACAAACAACATGACTCAAGCTCTTCCTTCTTGCTCCCTCTCTCCCTCATCACCTCCCCTACCCCACCTCTGTCCCAACTCATTCCCTCCTACGAGTGACTTATAACCTGAATTCTACCAGCACATGAAAATTGAATTGCTGACTAGTTAAGAGAGTAAAAGTCTGGAACTCGTTATATTAAGGTTTATAAATGACCAATAACCTGTATTTTTTCCTAAGCTATGCTTTGTATAACCATCTGGACCTTGACATATTTTGTTCTCTCTCTCTCCCTCTCCCCCAGCCTCCTTCCCTTCCTGCCTCTTTTCTTCCCTCCCTCATTTGAAAGCTGTTTTCAGTGTGTGGAGTACCTCTTCTAAGTTCCTGGTCCTGATGGACATCTTCAGTTATGAGATGGGATTTGAGGAGTGGTTTAGCCAACGTATATGCTTTAAAGCAAAACAGTATTGTCCTGTTCACTCAGTCTTTCTGTAGCTTACTCAACCACTTGTGGTTTGAAATCAGCAAGAAGAACAGGTGAATATGATCCTAGGAGAAGCATAGTTGATAGTCACCTCTGACTCCACCTGGTACCAGTTCAAGGCATCTTGTTTCAGCTTTTCACACAGGTAATTCCTAAACTGCCACAAGCTTTCAACTTTCTTAAAAGGCCCAAAGCCAACAAGGAACACATTTTAACTAAGTGAAACACTCACTATGAGCATGATAAAAACCCAGACCTGAAAAGTCAATTTAAAAACCTAGTTTTCTTCTCTTAAATGAAGGCTTCAGAGATGAGATGAATTTTTTTAATTTAAATCTGAAAGTAGGAGAGCTTCACGTAGTTTGGATTGCAAAACAAAATGACTTGATTTAGCTGAGCAGAGACATACTGTTCTCACTGCACACGATATTAGCAAGACAGAGTCCTACATTTAGGAAATGTACAGAAGTAACTACTATGTCAGACAGAAAACAATTTGTTATAATAGAGGATCTAAAATTGCCACTTAAGTCAGACAAGGAAGATATTCCTGTTAGAAGAGAAGCAGAGAAGATTTCATAAAGGAAGTGGCGTCTTCTCCAAAGCCAACAATGGGGCAGAATCTTAGGACCGTAATAAAACCTGCCCTGGTAGATGACAGCTACCTGCAAAGTGCAAAAACCTGCTTGGCCTGTGACTGGAGCGCTTGGGAAGGGGGCATAGGCCAGATGCTTTATGGGAGAGCATAAAGACCGCAAAATGTCATCAGAGGCATTGGGACTTTATTTTGAATCCAACTGCAATAATAATAAAAAATGAAAGGGTTTTGAAACAGCAAGTCACAACCAAACTGTGTCTTAGAGCGGGGTATTTAGCTTTTAAAACAAATCATCTGGGAGGAGTCAGAACAAACAAGGACTATAGAGGAGGATTAGGGGAGATTTGGTGGTAGGCACATTATGGTGGTGATACTGAATGTTCCTTCCATTAAGAAAATGAATTAATATAAGAAATTAAGCAAATAACCTATGAAATAATTATTGTTGCCTCAAGTCAGGTATATCTAAACCAAGAGAACAGAATCAAAGCAGATAGCAGTTCCATAAACGTAACACAGGAAATGGAACAAGGAAATGAATGTAGGAGACACTCTGATGAGGGCTGAGGAGAACTTAAGAACTTGGAAATTAAGTCAGCAACTCCCAAGGGGGAACTCTTGGTGTCTGGAAGCTTAATGTCTTTGTACCAAAGAGGTTGACAGTGTTCTTACAAAGAAAAATGAAACAGAGGAAGATTAGTGTGGGGAAAAAAGAAAAGAAGGACTTCATGTGTTCAATAAGTATTTATTGAGCACTTACTATATGCCAACTCTCTTCTGGGGGAGTGAGCATTATTTTTAATTTTTAAAACACTTTCTGAGAAAAATGCATTATTCCCAATCTGTATAACTCCAGAGCCAGTGAGTACGAGTCAGACACAAATGAAATATCTTTCCGATAAATGGAGGCTTCTTGTTAAGTAGTGAGAGCTGTGTTACAGGCAGTAGTCTACCCCGAGTCAGATGATATGCTTGGGGTTTCCTGCATTCGGAGGGGGAGGTTGGACTAATCACCCTTCGAGTTCTCTTCCAATCTTAAGAAAAGTCTGTTCTTTCTGATGATCTAGTCCTATGGATTCTATTACTAACCTCCAGTTTCTCTCCATTATCAAATAAATCACTCAGCTTCTGCCATTCAGTGAAACTCACACATCTACATCTGTTCTTCTTGCTTTATTTTTGGTTAGGTCTCTCCTTTATTAAAAAATTCTCTCCAGTAATGTTACCTTTAGAGCTAATTTAGAATGGTAACCCTGGTGGTTTGGGCTATAAATATTAGAGGGGAGAAGGATTTCTTGTGCCTAATGATATTTTTGTTTGGAAGAAACCGTGCAAAGGAAAAAATGAATTCTCTTGCCTTCAAGATTGCGAAGCAGTTTCTGTATTTTGCAGTCATTCAAAAGGGGGGGGGGGCAATCTCAAAAAAAAAAAAAAGGTCCATTTTGATACAGCACGGGAGAAGAAAAAGAATAATTATGCTCCCAGCACCGTGGAGCTTTAGATCAGAAACATGTATCCCTGCCGCATTTAAAGAAGAAAGGAGAGGCGGAAAGGGAACCTGGAGCCATCTGAGCTCTAAGCCCCAGCTAACGCTTGGCGATTTCTGGTGTCTTTGGAAACGTGGAATTGCACAACCAATAATTCTGAAACGTAGACCCAGTATGAAGATTCCATTGCGATGGAAGCGCTGGGGTTTGCTTCTGAACCTTGCTATTTTCTGCATGTGTTTTGACTGCTCGCATCATTCAAGATTGACGTCTGGATGGGTGTGTAGGAGGGAGCAGCCGCTGCCGCCGGCTTACAGCTTGCAGACAAAAAAAAAAAAAAAAAAAAGCTGCCTTATCTGATGGCTATTATTGAAAATGCGAGGTGTAGCCTGGGCCGGGTAATGAAGGGGAGCGAGCGAGGGGGAGCCAGGCGCGCGGAGCTGCATACTGATGAGTGTAGGAGTACTTGATAAAGGGGAGTCTGGCTGCCGGCCGCCACTGCTCGTTGTGGAGTACTCCAACAGTCACACATCACACCGAGCGCAGACCAGCGCCGCTGACAGCTTGCGATGCCTTCCTCCGTGCCTGGTTTCGGGGCCTGGATGACGTCCTGGTCGGTAGTAAAGATTAATATGTAAGAAATGTGGAGCTAGGATCGAGTCAGACTCCACCCTGCCTGGCAAACTATGTTTTACTTCTGACTTTGCTCTCTCGCTGACAACAGTCATCTGTCAAGCTGGCGGGCTCCTTTGACGCCAACTTTCCCAGGAGCATGATGTGGCAATGCCACCTCTCAGCCCAGGACTACCGCTACTACCCTGTGGATGGCTACTCCCTGCTTAAACGCTTCCCTCTCCATCCTCTTGCAGGACCCAGATGCCCTGTTCAAACAGTGGGACAATGGCTCGAAAGCATTGGGCTCCCTCAATACGAGAACCACCTGATGGCTAATGGATTTGACAGTGTGCAGTTTATGGTAAGACGCTCCCTGTGCAGTGGAGCCGCCTTTTGTCTGTCTTTGCTTCCCGTGTGTCTTCCACGGCTCGGAGGCAGCCTGATGGGCACCGCAGCTGGGCAGGCTTCTCTAGGCAGCGGCGTCAGACAGTCGGATGCCCTCAGGACTGAAGTTGCTATGTGCGTTGAGACACCGGGTGACACACGGGAGCTGTGTGCATCCATACCTATGTATTGCAGGGACCAGCCAGGGAGAGGACTAGGTGTAGGCAGCGAAAGATGCACAGTTCTCCCTGTCGTTCTGTGTGTGGTTGTTGGAAATCGATCATCTCACCCTCCTGAGTTAATTCTGAATGCCTGAAACCTAGCATGTCACTGGAGCATCGGTGTGGAGTGATAATTAGACTATCTGTTATGTGTATGGTGAGAGGATTTTTTTTTTCCTGATCATTGTTCGATAAGCAGTTTAAATTGCATGGACGACCTTTAGTTCATTAGCAAGCCGCTTCAGATCATCAATTATGGAGAGCATTCACTTATTTACACTCGCTGATTAGAGCGCAATGAGGTATTATTTCTTCCTGCAGTAGGAAAACAAACACTTCCATCCATTGACTGTCGATAGTGAGAAAGGCTGATTGACTAAGTACTTTCCTGGACTTCCCCGGTGCTGTCTGCATGCAATCTGAGCCTGGTGTGTGCAAACTTCTCACTGTGGTGCAGGAGGATGGGCAGTCGTGCAGACCCATAATACAGCTTTCTGATCATTTACATACCTCCCCTGGTGCTCATCAGTTTCCCTTGTTAAACTACGTCAAGGTCCTTAATACCTTTCCTTGCCTTTAAGGTCCCATCACACACATCAGTGAACCCTAAATTTAGAGAGAGGGACATAACATCACAGAGCTCCTTGGAGCACACTGATGGCTTGTAGGAAATAAACTCGTAGTCATCTCTAAATAAAATGCTTGTTAGTTTCCTCAGCGTGGAAAACAAAATATTGAGAGCCAGGCATAGCTTTTCCTTTCCATTCAAAACCTTTTTCCTCCAAGCTTGACTTGACTAAGATTTGAAGAATGAGTCAAATTGATCAACTTCTACCTCTTCTTCAAGGATACGTATGTCTCAGAAATGTGGGAAAAAACAATGTAGCATGAGATATGATATCTCTAAATAATATAGCATGACAGATGATATTTCTAAAGAACATAGATAGACATGGAACTCACAGTTAGCAGCGCTCATTATCCTTCTTATGTTCAAGTGTCATTGATTAGGCAGACAAAAATAGTGTGGATATTAAAATAAACAAAGAGGGAAAGTTCTACAGTGGCTATCATAGTTCTCTCAGATACTGAGCTAGATTAGAACACTAGTTCGAATTTAGAGAAATTACCAAACAGAATGAATCTTTCCCTCATTATTTACTTACTCCCTACCCTCTCTCCCTACTTGAAACGAGACTCTTTTTATCCCCACTCCTCAGACCTACTCCAGATCTCTTTTGGGGCCACGAGAACTTGGTGGGTCTCTGGACTCTGAATGACTGGGTCACACTGAAAGATTTTAATTCAGCACAATTTTCCTCTGAATTTGTTAAATGCCTCTGCGCAAACATAATCCCTTCTTAAACCCAGAACTGAAAGGTTCATCAAAGGAATTCCAAATAAGCATTTGGAGATCATAGAAAATATTTATGAATGAATTCTGTATCAGTATGCAAAAAATCTTGGACTTGTGTGAAAAGCCCAGATTTGATCTTCTCCACAGATAATTGTCATTATCATTTTAATTCCAGTACTGTACATAATTTTATGGAAAGTAAGAAAACAGTTAACTCAGATCAGTCAATCAAATTCTTTCTTTGTGAAACAAATAATTTTTAAACTTCGAAATACCATTTTAAGGAGTTAAGTATGAAATGGAGCAAATCATAAAATGGTGTCACTAGTTATTGATACATATATTACAATACACCATCCATTTACTACCAGTATCATAAAAATCACTTTCTACTTTAATAAAAATTATTGATTTCTATAATCTACTTAATTTTTGATTTCTATAATCTACTTAATCATGAAGTTGGTTAAAGTACACTAATATGATCAGCCCACTTTATGAGAAAGATTTCGTTAATGTTGTGAATAATCTGTTAGCTTTGCTTAGTCTTGACTTAGTATCATATTCTAGCTTTTGTTTTTCTTGAAGCACATTCTGACCTGCATTTATTCATCCTGTTGCCTAAGCAACAAGCGCCAAGCTCCTATTAACTATGATGTAGTGCAGGTCTTATTAGCTTTTTAGAAAAAAAACTATAGAGACATCAAAGGGATATAATTAATGTTGGTTGAAACATCATCATTAACCTTGATGAAGGAACAATTCTCAAGAGCTAATTTTTCATTTAATCAATATTTCATCAATGGATGTGGTCTTGAAAGGGTTATATGAGTAACATTCAAAATATTTATTGACAACTTTCAGATTCTTTAGTTAGTTCTGATCTATATGTTCTCACACTTAAGCAATATATAGATGCTATATAGACACATGACTGTTATTAACTTTAATATAGATTTCTTTATCAATACCCTTTCATGGGTAGAAATGAAGGACCCTCATTGATTATAAAATGTCTATTAATTATTGCTTCTTCGGGGAGCTCTTACTGATTTTATTCATGTGTAACTTTAATATCTGAACATGAGAATTCCAAACTTTACATGTCTAATTTATGTTCAGAGAATAGTTGGGTACACCATTTTGACCTTTCTGTTTCCCTAAAAATAGAACATAAATGGAAATTCGTGCAAAGAATAGCTAGAAAATACATCAGGTCGCCCAAGCCCTGGGAAAGTCAGATCTCTGTGGGAATCAGAAGTCCCTTCCACAGAGAACCGTGTTTCTGGACACAGTCCCTCCTTTCTCTTGCATCCTCTCTGACCAGGATGCTGTCAGCTTCCTCTGAGGTGGGCAAGTCTACCTGAAACCCAGGAGCCTCTGGGAAGGGCACAGACGGCCTCTAACACCCCACTTATTTTCCCCCAAGTGTGCAACCTATAGGCTGTGTCTTGGTGTCAAGCTTACATTTGGTTTCCTGCAAGGAGTTTCGGCATGAAGAAATTACTATGCAAAATGCAAGCTTGTTTACTTCCTTAGCCTATCTTTTATTTTCATCATTTTTATTTCCAAGTCTGATGCCTACTCCCTTGATGGAAGTCTCTATCTGCTTATCCTTGTCTTCACAATGTGGTTTTTTCGTACTCTTACCTCTACCCCACAACTTTTCCCTTGTCTTTCCCCCTTAGTTTGTCCTCAAAGGTTTAACAAAATCCCCTGCCTTGTTTACTTAGTTTTCTCCAGGGACTCCAGTCCTTAGAAACCTTTCTGTTCTCTGAACTCATGCTTGGTTGTAGTTGATGTGAAAAATTACATTCAAAACATCTTTCACTCTCTAGAATTAGGAGTTAGGTTTTCATATATATACACTTATATATATACACACACACATATGAGATATAAGTTTCATATATATCTTGTCTACCCAATTAGAGTCCAAGTTCTTGCCATTTTCGCTTCCGTAGCATAATGCTGGCCACACAACAGATTCCTGCAGATGGGCCCCCAGCCTCATTATTAAACTTAGGTCTTGTTCGCCAATGAGAGGACTAGTACCCTCCATTCATGCATGCAACAAATACTTCTTAAAAATGTCCTAACTGCTAGAGAAAGTGTTTGGTGCTGCAGAAGTAACAGTTGAATAACACATAATTCTTGACCTCCAGGAAGTTGTAATATCACCCTCAGACCTATCATATTATTTGCATGCTCACTGCATGCACATTCTTTAAACATTCCCACATACACATGTGTACATACTCAGTCACAGGGGTCTTGCCCTCATCCTTCTACATGTTCACTGTACTTCAGGGTATTACTTAAATGGCTTTGTTCTTCCAGCAACAAATTACAGTAAGCTATGGAAGAGGTAAAATCTGTCGTAGTGTGGAGTTAAGGAAGATAAAGATACTGATAACATCAAAACACTGGCAGCGTTACAGTGGATTTATAGCCCAAAGACTGTATTAAGAAGTTTTTATTACTTGGCGGAGGAATGACTCATATGCTCACCATGATAACTAGCTGACAGTTTTATTTGTAAACTCTAATCACAAAGGGGGAATATATGAAATTATACCAATTCACATTGCTGTTTTTAAGCATCTCCTGGGTTTCTAGCAACTGCCATCTAGGTTGATTTGTGTTGCTTTGGCCATTATTAAAATGCTCCAAATACAGCTTTTACAGAGTAGGAAGTAAAAGTAGCATTTTATCTACATTGGCATTTTTGCATACTTGGGTGGGTACCATTCATAAAGGGTTTGCTGAAGGGTCAAGTGGGTAGTGCCTGCTCAACTTTAAGGCAGAGCCACAGAGTTCTTGGAAGTCACCCATTTAAGCAAAAGACTTGAGCAAGATCAGGCTTCTCAGGAATTAATGCAACACCCTTTTCCATTTTTGTGATGCATTTTATATGCTCATGGACATCCTTCTCTTTCCCACTTTTATATAGCTTTTCTGTAATAACAGCATCATTTGCAGTTGACCTAATGAAATGATCTTTGAAGTATCTTAATGGTAGATCATGATCCAACTAAGAAGTTAAACCTGTGAAAAATAAATTGTCCCTAAAGGGTAAGATTAATAATCTCCATGAATTCTTGTGCAAATATTGTATAGGAACATTTATAAAGTTACCGAGATTTAAAAGTACAGGAGAAAAATACCTACCATGGTCCCCACGCTTTCCTATTTCTGAAATCCTCTAGGCTCTGGTTGAGTGGGTGGCTTCATATTGAAAATGCAGCTATAATTTTCCAAATTCATTTTGGCCCATAGTTACAAACCCACTTTTGCAAAAGAAAAGAGAAAAAAAATTTTTTTTTCAGCTCCTGGCATTTAAGATCCGTTGGTATCTGTAAGCCTGGGAAAGAGGAGGGGGGAGTTGTCCTTTATATGCATAATTTAATTACAAATGAAATGGGCAACAGCCTCCCAGTGGCGTGTGAAGGAACTAAACTGAGATTTCCTAATTCCCACAGCCAGCTTCTTAGTGACTCGGTTTCCTCATCTGTAAAGTCAATCTGCTGAAGGAGCCTGAAGAAATGTATTTTGGGCTTGTCTCTGAATACTTTGATCTCTTTAAAGACGCCTGTCCAATATTGGTGCTGGCCATGCATTCACTGTTCTTATGGGCCTCATGAGCAGAAGGACATTTTCTGCTGATGCAGCACAAAGTTAGAAATGAGGGCATGTGTGGGAATGACTGTTTTAGAGGAATGGCTTTCAGCAAAAATGCTAGCCACAGTTCAACTCTGGTGAGTCTGAAGGAAAAACCTCTACCTGAACGTTACTCTGATGCTATTTTTAAACACAAATATGTGCTGCCCCATTTTCTAATAATGCAGGACTGCAATTCCTGTTACTACCCGGTGCTCACGTGATTGGCCTTAATTTAGTCACAGTGTATTTGCATAATCTCCAATATGGCCTCAAATGGCAGATATTTGGGGTGAGGACTTTACTTCATGAATGAGGAAACTTGCTGAAACTGAATTACAGACTAATTTTAAGAAATCCAGCCAAAATCTTATTTCTATGCTTCTTCAAAAAAAACAGATCTCTTGAGCAAGAATTCAGTGGCCATGACCTCCATTTTCTTACTTCCAGCCAGTTTCCTGACCCCTCTAAACCAGCTGGTTTTTCAAATCTTCTGCTGAAATCATTATTCTTTAAATCAGCTGGGACCTGTTCCTTGCGAAACCTTGACCCACCCCCTTTTCTCTTCCTGATATCTTTGACCCTTCACAGTGCCTGAGTCTCACTATCCTTTCCTTACTGATGTTTGCTTGGTTTCTGTAACATTACCTGCCTGTTCAATTACTCTCAGTATCCTAATTCTCCCACCACCGCTCAATGTGATGGCTGCGCAACTGGTCCATCTCTTATGGAGATAGTGGATTCTCCTAGGTCACTACCTAACCCTACTGCTGGCCACCTTCCACCTTTTACCTTTCACCTTTCACCTTTTACCTGTTCAGCTGCTCAGCTGCCACTTCCACATAAGAGTGTGTGCACACAAAGCATCTAGCACACCTGGTGGAGAATGAATGCCCAGCACACATTACACATCACTGCAGCCAGAATGATCTTTGCAGCCCATGTTTGCTTTATCACTGCTCTACAGCAAAGCTTCTGAGGTTCTCACCTGTGGGAGATTCCAAATTGCAAACATGGCTTCCATAGGCAGACCATTGTGACATGCTTGACTGTTATAAGCCCCAACTTTTTTCTGATCCCATTTCTTCTCAGCTATTCCAATTTACAGTTCTAGGGAGTCATCTGTTTTTCTTTCACTGCCTGGCCCTTGCACATACTGTTCTCACCATGGAAAATGATCTTCCTTCCCTTCATCACCCTTTTTTTATCCTTTGCTTCTTAGCTCAGTTGACACTGCTTTTAGCTCTTGCTCCTTCCTCCTCTCTGGCTCTGATGGATTCAGTCCCTTTCCTGACTAGTCACATGATGCTACCTCTCTCCCTGCACATGCGTCACCTCTGTCACATAGATACTTCAACTTGCTCTGTGAGGGGTCATCTCATAAACAGATAAGTCTTTGGAAACCATCTAATGTCCATTGCAGCAACTCATCTCTGCAGCTGTTGTACAGAAGTGGTCATGGACAATATGTAAATGCAGGGGCTGGCTTTGTGCCAATAAAACTTTATTTGCAAAAACTGGCGGATTCGGTCCAGGGACCATTGTTTGCCAGCCATGGACTTGATTTTGAACTCCCTAAAAAGTATAAATATGTTCTGACCCACTGTACCTCTAGGTGCAAACTGTGACCTGTACACGTAGACACAGCCACTGTTTGACGAGAGGAGGAAGGAACGCAGCAAATAAGGAGAAAGGAAAGGAGAAAAGAAAGACATCTCAGAAAGGGAGAGAGTTGCAGTTGGCTACAGCAGGACTTTGTGGTTAAAAGAGAGCCTAGCCACTAGTGAAGGATATTCAGAGCAAGATACAGCCCTCAGGAGTCTGTCATGAGCTGGAGAGGGTTTTTGCTTTCACCAAGCAGATTGGAGAGTATTTTCAGCAAGGAAACTGCACAAATATAGGAGTTAGAAAAACACAGCTGTAAAGGAAGCCTGTTGTTCCCTCTGATTGGAATTCCTTCTCCCTTCTTCACCTACTGTGCAACATTTTCCTGATTTAGCCAAGTGTCACCTCCTCCAGGAAGCAAAGCCTAATACTGTCATCTGACTGCATGGTTTCCCTTTCTCCCCACCCCCATTCTCAAGCCCTTGCCAGCCCCACATATGTTGCATTACAATGATGTTACCCTTTCAGATGTCAACCTCCCACTCTGGAAAGTGAGTTCCTTCAAGCCAATCATTGGGTCTTATTCATCTTTCTCTTCCTAAAACATACCCACAGTGCATAGCTTCTCAGTAAATAATGATTCGATGCAATTTTTAAGTTCAGTTCACTTTTGTGTTCATTATGCCATGTAGGTTTGCCCTCATCCCTGTCAGGATTAGGATCCCCACATTATTGAAAAAGAATATGAGACACAGCACAGTTAAAAAAAAACTTGCTCAGCACCTCTCAGATCTTAAGACCAGACCTCTCACCTCGACATCTCTGCTCAGCTCACTGCAGCCTCACTATCCCTTCATTCCTCCTTTGATTCACTCAGCAAATATTTACAGAGTACCTGCAAAGCCCAAACACCAAGCAGAACACCAGCCCTGTCTTCAAAACTCTCCCAGGTTGTCGTGCTTCTGGTCCTTCTTATCTTTTCAGCTCTTTTGTCCCCATTACTTCTTGAGAAGAACTCAGCTCTAGCCAGACTAGAATACTCACTGCCGAATAAATATCACCTTCACTTGGGCTCACAAGCCCCTCCTTGCTCACAGCCATCACCCAGCTGCCTGGGCAACAAAACTCAGTCCTCCAAGCCCTCATCCCTGCACCAGCTGTGTGGAGTCTTTGCTCCTGATCTGGGCACTTCTCCATTTACCCCACCTGAACCACCGCCATATTGGACTATTGACTGTCCCCCGACAGGGCCCCACCTGCTAACAAAGTCATGCCTTTGCACACCTGCATCTTGGATGCCCCGCTCCTGGCTCCCCATTCTTGTTCATTCTTGGCCTGGGTAATTCTTACTGCAAATGTCCCACTAAGAGCTGCCTTCAGAGAAGCCTTGAACAGACCCCTTAGTATTACTTATTTATTCTGACTAGCCTTCCGGGACTCCCTGTACACACTGGAGTGGGCTCGTCAAACAACACGGAAGTATCTGCTTTTTCACCTAGCTCTGTTCCCTGGGAAAAGTCAGTGCTGTTTTTCCAGGCACTAGCCCATCGTAGGTCCTTGTATTGGTTTGCTAGGGTTGCTGTGACAAAGGATCACAAGCTGAGTGATGTAAACAACAGAAACCTTTGCCTGGCAGGCAAAGCTGAGCTCCAGCTGTGGGCATGCTTGGTTCCTCTGTGGGCTGTGAGGGCAAGATCTGTTCTAGGATGCTCTTTAGTTTATTGATGACTGTCTTCTCCTAGTTTTCACATCATCTTCCCTCTGTGTTTGTCTGTATTCAAGTTCTTAGGACATAAGTCATTTTAAGACCCACATCATTTAGACTTATTTTCCTTTTATAACCCTATCTCCAAATAAGGTTGCATTCTCGGGGACTGGGATTTAGATTTAGCCTATGAATTTGGGAGGGGGTACAATTTGACCAATACAGCACACATTCAATAAATGTGGGTGCAAGGATATAGTTTTTGTGTCACACAGTGCTAAGCATATGCTGTGATCGTCCATCAAACACATCCTCAATTCACTTCAAGTCAACCTACTTGAGGCTAAATGAGATCACATGTCCAAAGAATCTTAGGTTATGCTTTCATCAGCGATAACTTCGGCCTCCCCAATACACTTTTGCATGAATGGGTTATCACGTAAAATGTTACACTACCAGTTACTGTGAGAAGCAGCAAGGCTAGAACCAAGAGTTTCTCTGTGCCCTACATTATTTCCATTTTACCTTGCAGCCTCTCCTGTCCCTAAGTAAATTCAATTTATAAGACATGCTCATTTGTTTGCCCTCTTACTATTGATAACTATTTCATTTTAAGAAGCCCCAAAGGAATGAAGGATTAAATAAGTAACCTTTTATGGGAAGGAAGGAAAATATAGCTAATTTAATAGCATAGTTACTATTCATCAAGAACTCAATATGTCCTCTTTTACTTACATTATAGTTACCTCTTCCACAAGTGTTATAAAATATGTAGTGTTATCCCAGTTTTACAAACAGTATAATTTAGCTACAAAGAGACTAGATATCTGGAGCAGCACAGTCAAGATTCAAATGCAGGTCAAGTCCAAAGACAAAACGTTTGCAGTGAGAGTCTCTGGGGCAACATATGAAAGTGATGGAGCTCATGGAGGAATGCCTCTGGACAAACAAAAGGAGCAAAAGCATTCTTCCTTCTGGAAGTAATGATGATTTTGAAGAGTACCAAGAGCATAAGTGAGAGAGAAGGAAAGAGATCAGGATGTCCAGGCAAGGGAAATGACTACCACCAGTTTCCTGAAACACACAAGTACCTCCCGGTCAAATCTGTGCTCAGATCATGAGACCTTCTGAGTGGGAATCATTCAGGAGAAGCTGCCTCCAGGAGCAGTGTTCATGTACAACATGACTTACCCTTCAGCATAATCCTTCTAAGATGGAATGGTTTGTTACTAGGAACAGCTATCAGTTTTCACCTATGAGAAAGCTCAAGTTAGGGAGCCATTGAATAGCATCTTAGAGGCCATTGCTCACATGTACCTGAATTCACCCAGACCTCCTAGCCTGATCTGTGTGCAGTGTTCACATCATAGATAGTGGCAATTGTCCACTTATTTAAGAGCCTATGTCCTAAAAGAGTATTTAGAAACTGTAGCTCATATGCCTCTACTTATAAATTATAGAGGCATGTGAGGAGCAGAGAAAAATACAATAAATAATTAATATAAACCCCTGAGTATTGAGTCATTGATTTTTGCCCCTTGAATCCACAGAATTAAATTTCAAATTGTTAAACTTTCCCTCTGTGAGATGTAGCAAAGTTGATTCATAGCCAAAGCATTTGGAACATCTTGGATTAATAAGCTGATATCTGCATGTATGGCTAGCAATAAGAATTAGGCTTGTCCTTCCAGAATTTTGAAGATCTTGGAATAAGAGACCTAGAATCTAAAGTATCTCAAATTTATTCAACAGGTATAATAGCACACATTATTTGATCAGTAAGAAATAACCCTGGGAAGCCCTCTTAGGTGAGCATTTAGTATGCATCAGGCCTAGATAATTACATAGCCATGTACTTGTCAGCTAGTTCAGAGCAAGAGAATAGCAACATACAGACTGGCCTGCATCCACTCCAGAAACCTCTCTCTTCAAAAAGAATTGAGCAAAGCTTGCTTGGCCTTCCAACCAATTCAACCATTTAAGGACTGCTGAGCGAATACCAATGAGATTCTTTTTTATTTATTTATTTTTTTGGAGGGAGACAGTGGGATGAATGATATATTATACAGTCAAAAATTGACTTTGTTAGCAATTATGCTATGGTGCAAATCAGAATACCATATTAAATTCATTTAAAAAGTTATTTATTTATATCATTGTAGTCTTCATGTTTCCCCACCACCATATCACCTGTGGCCCATCACCATTTTCCCTCATATTCCTCCCTCCCCTGTTTCACCCCACTTAGTCCCTCCTTTGCTGGATGCTTCCTTTCTATAGTGAACTTGTTAGTTTTTTATATTTTTCATCCTTTTGTTTGATTTCTCTTTAGTCCACCTATAAGTGAAAACATCCAATATTTTTCTTTCCTTCTGACTAATTTCTGCTACCATAATTCCTTCCAGTTCCATCCATGTGGCTTCAAGTGGTGAGGTTTTATCATTTTTGATTGCTGACTAATACTCCACTGTGTACATGTACCACAACTTTTTCATCCATTTGTCTGTTCTAGGGCATTTGGGCTGTTTTCATATCCTGGCTATTGTAAACAGTGCTGTAATACATATAGGAGTATGTGGTGTTTTTTTTCTTTTTAAATCAAATAATTTTTATATAAATTTCACATTTTTGTGATCTCTGGGGTTAACCCCCCCATCCTCTGTGATCCTTCCCACACTGTCCCTGCCCCCCGCACCCAAGTTGTGTACTTTAGTTTGGTTATTAGCTTGTTTTGACTTTTCTTCATGGCTTTTTGTTTATCTTTCCCATGTCCCATATATTAGTGAAACCATTTGGTTTCTGTCTTTTTCTTTCTGACTTGTTTCTGCTAATAGGATTTCTTCTAGGTCCATCCATGTTATCATATTCATCAAGTTTTTCATTTTTAATTGATGAGTAATATTCCATTGTGTATATAGACCACATCTTTCATCCATTCATCTGTGTTGGGACATTTGGGTTGTTTCCATGTCCTTGCAATTATAAATAGTGCTGCAATAAACATCCAAGCACAGGTGTATGTTTGTACAAGCATTGAGGTCTCCTTTGGGTAGATTCCTGAGAGAGCAATTGCTGGGTCAAATGTTAGTTCGATTTTCATTAATTTGAGGGCCCTCCACATAGCTTTCCATAGAGGTTGGACCAGTTTATATTCCCACCAGTAGTGTAAGAATGTTCCTTTCTCTCCACATCCTCTCCAACACTTGTTGTTGCCCATTTTTTGGATGTGGGCCATTTCTACTGGTGTAAGGTGGTATCTCATTGTGGTTTTGATTTGTGTTTCCCTGAATGCTAGTGATATTGAACATTTTTTCATGTGCCTGTTGCCCATTGGTATTTCCTCTTTGGAAAAGTGTCTTTTTTAATTCTTCTCCCCATTTTTAACCAGGTTTTTCACTTTGAATTGGTGTTTTTGTATCCTTTGGGTAGATTCCCAGAGATGGGATTGTCCGATGGGATGGTACTTCCATTTTTAGTAGTTTGAAGGTCCACCACACAGCCTTCCATAGTGGCTGGATTAGTTTGCATTCCCACCAGCAGTGTAAAAGTGTTCTTTTTTCTTCATATCCTTATCAACAGCTGTTACCTGTTCTTTTTTATTAGAATGCCATATTAAATTCTTCTGTACTTTGTAGTCTTTAAAACTCTTAGACATTATACTCTAGTTTCTCTTCATACTGCATAAATCTTTTGCCTTTTAAAACTCTTAGACATATATTATCCTAACGAAAACAGGAAGCTAAATATATGTTTGTTTCTAGCACAAATAGTTTGACATTAAGACTTCTCTAAATCTCCAAACAAGCTCACCTATAACTTGATTTCTTTCTTAACGCTCCCTCAATCCTATGTCTACTCTAGTTGCTACCCACTTACTCTCCTTCCTTTGCTACCAAACTTCTCAAAAGAAATGTCTACTCTTGCAGACTTGCCCTTAAACTTGCAGACTTGCCCTTAAACTCAAGGTAATCAGATTTCAAAACAGCCTCTGTGAAGCATCGTGAAATTATTTATAAGTGGTGACAAATAAACTTCCAGTTGACAGATACAATCTCCCTTTCCAGTCCTTATTTACTTCATCACGCTGTGGTCTTTCATTCTATGGCTCATTCCTTTCCTCCTTATATCTTTGGCAAATTCTGCTTCAATAGCCTACCCCCTCAGCTCCTTTGTAGCTCTCCCTATCTCTACCTGTCCCCCCAGGTTTAGAACTAACCTTCTCACCCCACATATTCACCTCATACGACTTCACTTATATTCAACAATAACAAAGGCTTTTTCTGCTTCTGTACTGAACTGATCCCTCCAACTCAGTCTTTTAAAGTAGAATGATGTTCATTGCAGCCCTGTTCACAGTTGCAAAGAACTGGAAACAAACCAAATGCCCCCAAACAGCTGATTGTCTAAAAAAAATGTGGTACATATACACGATGGAGTACTACGCATCCATCAAGGAGGACAAACATATGTCATTTGCAGCAACCTGGATGGAACTAGAAAGACTCATAATAGCACTCTCACTTATATGATGGATATAGGGGAAATCACTTATATGATGGATATAGGGGAAATCAAACAAACAAACAAATAAGAAAAAATGAAAACAACCAATGGGACTGAACCATGGAGCAAGAGAGGAGGAGGGGGAAGAAGGCGGGAGAGGTAAACAACAGGCCAAACAACCAACAACTGAATATCAACTTAACCAACCAACAATTTGCAGAAAAATGGGAGAAGGAGTGACTGAAGGGGGGATACAGAGGGAGGATACGGAGGGAGGAGGAGGGATCAATTAATGCACAATTGTGACAAATCAATAAAAAGTTAAAAAAAATAAAGTAGAATGATCCTTCTCCCAAAACTCACCCCATAAGAGAGCACCCACAGGGTGGAATGATGGTGATAGATACTGTGAGAAGAGAATAGAGAGGTAGACACAGCATTTGGCAGCATAGAGACCATGAGGACTTGACCTGGGCAAATTTACTGAAATAAGAAGTATGGAAACCATATTACCCTGGATGGAAGTAGGAGTGGGCAGCTCTTGAAAGACGTTGTTACCATTGGAAATACAGAAATACATAAGCAACCAGAATGACCTAGGGTCAAAGGGAGGAAATCTTTAAAAGGAGGGACTGGAGTCATGTTTGGATGACCAGGTAGAAAGGGAGATACCGATAACAGAGAAAGAAGAGGGATCAGCTGCAGGAATATGGGTATGAGAGGGTGGGATCTGGAAACAAATGGAGGGATTGTTTTTGGTGGGGTCCTCCCTATTATAGTAGGAGGGAGGACAGAGAGGGGGCAGGCCATAATTAATTGCCTATGGGATTTGAATATGGAAATCTCTTTCATGGAAAGGTTTCTGTTTTTCTAGTGAAATATTTGACAAGGGTGTGGAAGATTTGAAGATGAGAAGGTATTCAATAGTCCTATTGGAAAGTGGCGGAGAGAATTTACCAGGAAAATAGAGTAGAATTACAGAACCTAAAGAGGGCATATTTGAGATTTCTCATCATTATGTTCAGTGGGAAATGAAAACACAATTGCACTGTGAGATCCAGAATCACTCTTACCTCCTGACTCCTTGTATGATGTGAGATCATGGCCTCATCACTTAACCTCCGGAGACTCAACCCCAAGTGCACGTAGAAGATAGTGCTACCTGTTCAGAATGTCACAATGAGAATTAGACTAAGGCGAGCTATGTGCTTTCAGTGGCAATGAATCATGATGGTAATCAGAGTTCTTGTTCCATTTAGCTGGCAAGCCACTGCGGAATTATAGGAGGTCTGTGAATAACGTCATTTGGTTCAACATCATTTTTCATATGGTTGATGGGGGGAGAAATCAATTTCTAGCCAGGACCACTGTTTGTGTGGAATTTGCACAGCCTCCCCACATCTGCATGGCCTTTCTCTGTCTCCAGTTCCCTCCCTCTGGGAGGAACAAAGATGTGCATGCTCTGTTAATTGGTATATGAAATGGCCTCAGTTTGAGTGAGTGCAGTGTGGGTGTGAGAGTGTCTATTGATTCTAAAGCGTGTCCCATCTCAAGCTGGATCTGGCCTGTGCCCTGGGCTATTCAGGTAGACTCTAACTCTCCTGATCTGAGCTGGAATAAACAGCTTAGCTACTGAATGAATACAAATTATTGTTTCATTTTAGAAGTGTTTGGGGTCTTTAGGTAAAAGCTTGGTAATGTTTTGGGAACCAGGAATACCCATAGGAACTTAACTCTTGCTTCTATCCATGAATCTGTGGACTATCCATTTCACTAGTCAAACTCTGCTAATTATGGTAGTGTCAAGGATAGTCAAATTTGTTGATCTTCTTGCTGGGAACCAGTTTCCAAGAGCCTACTGAAAGCATGGCAAACCTACTCTACTCAACACAGTCATATGTAGAAACTGCCACAATCTTCTCTGATACTGAGCTTGTAGTAGATCAGATAGCAGGGGGGTGCTTGCATGAATCATATTAGCAACACCAAAATACCTACAATCCACCTATCTCGGTGGCCTCATATCAAATAACTCTAAAAGTTGTTGGAAAGTTATGGCACTTTAATTTCCTCTTATTCAGCACTGACCTTGGCTCATCAGCTACATGGACACTCAAAAAAATAGCCTCTCAGGCCTTGTGGCCCTGCAGCAGTGCACAGCAGTGGGGAGAGCAGTATGGGATTTCAAAGGAACTAGCTTGCATCTGGTGCTTTCCTCTAAGGAATAGACTCAAGGACTATTCCTGCTCACAGCAATAAAATCTTCCCTCAACGATGGTTGATCGAATTGTGACAATTTTTGTGAGACCAGTTGAGCAACCAGGAGGATAGTAGCTCTGTCCTCAAGGAGAACGAACCTACATGTGCATTCAGATGATAGAGTATATTTTAAAAAGCTATGAAGTCCATTGACAACTGCACACTGCAAAGGCTGTTGCACTTTAAAATTTAAGTCTGTATTTTAAGTCTGCGCTTCTTAACTTTTATTGTGTGTTGATGATCTAAAGTAAAAAGTCAATAGGGATTGTGAAGGGCTCCTAAGAAAACCTTTTTGAATGGGTTCTGGAGAGATTTCTCCATTCACTCCTAAGGAAACACCTATTGAAAATGCCTACTACACTTGTCAAACTGTGTTAATTATGGTAGAGACTATAGAGGTATAATACAGACTCCCCTTAAAGATCCTGCAGTCTACTCAGGGAGCTAAGACTGGTATACTTAACAGTGAAATAGCAACACACATCCAAACAACATTAAAGAACAACAGTGTGTTTCCAGAGAATAGAAAACAGCTTTGAGGCTGGGCATGGTGGCACAGGCCTGTAAGTGGCAGCCTAGGAAGTTGCAGCCAGAACTAGGGGTTGCGGTTTGAATCCTACTTGGGACAATGGAGCAAGACCTAGTTCCCAAAAAATAGCTGGGTGTGATGGTGTGTGCCTGTAATCCCAGCTACCTGGGAAGCTGAAGCTGGGGATAATGTGAGCCTGTGGTTCCATGGGCAAAAATAGCGAGACCTTGTCTCAAAAAAAAAAAAGTAAAGAAAAGAAAGAAAACAGCTTTGGAAGAATTGAGTGTTAGAATAAAAAAAAAATTTGAGTTCCAAGAACTAAGTGAAAGAGATTGTTCTCCTTTTAATTTCACTTAGCACTGTTATTGTGAGCACCATCCATGTTGCTACAGATGGCATGAGTTTATCTATTTAAATACTGGATGGTGTCACTAATGTGTGAAATATAAAGTAATTCATAGTCAAATGAAGACAAGCTGAGAAACTAATCTTTGATAGCTGACTATAGATCTGAGACTCTCAGGGTGGGGGCCAGACTTGGAGAGAGAGAAGAGCAAAGTCATCTGTAGGGATGGAGTTTGGACAAGTTGGTGGTGGAGGCCTTGTGGTGGTAAGACATGATGTGGCCTTCCCAGCATTCCCTCCGTTAAAAAGTAATTAAGGTAAATATAAAGATATTTATAAAAATAAATATAAATATAAGATAAATATAAAAAAATAAATATAAGGAGTGTCAAGGAAGGCTCTCTGGAGTAGGCAGCTTGGGCAGGGCCTGTGCAGACAGTCAAGAATGGAACCAATGATGTAGGCTGGACTGAAATCATAAAGGTGGTGAGATTGAAAAACGCACATAGAGTTGGAAGAACAAGAGAAATACGGTCCTGGCAACATCATAGGGACCATGTGGTTGTGATGCCTCTGTGAATGGAAGCATCTCTCCCTGCTCTGTGAAACCATAACCCTGACACCACACTTGCTGTACATGGAAAGACACAGCCTCATGAACCATCCCCACACTACACAAGCTGGTGGCACACAGGTGCATGTCACAGGCACGCACACCAGGGAGGCTGAGCACAGCCTGTTTGTCTGACTTCTCGGTCTTCTATCTCCAGAGTGCGGAGGAAGATGAAGTTCCTTGAATTGCATTCGGTGTTTCTCCAAATAAATCCATCTTCCCCAGGTCTTACTATGCAAACCAAAGGCAATCTGCTTTTCAGTCGAGTCATGGCACCTAGCAACACCCATGATCCTCCGGAACTGAGTTCATTCACCTGTTGGACTCCTGGCTTCTTCAAAGAGAGTCTGAAGAAACATCTACACATTCAAAACCCTGAGCCCTACTGAAAACACCGATCAGCCTCCTCACTGCTAAAACTCAGCTTGCTTGACAGCTTCCAAGACCTGGAGTGAGGGAACATTTGCTTAGCGGCTCTTTTCACACGCTAGGCATTTCATGGGGCTCCCCACGCAAAGATTGACCGTGACACCATTCTAATAAAGGCAATACAATGCACTCGTATCATGCTTACATGCCAGGCACTGTTTGAGGTGCTTTGTGCCTATTACCAATTTTCATTCTTTTTAGAACGAGTCCATGCCCTGCTCCTCCCCTCACGATGTTTGCAATGTCCGGAGAAACAGATGCAAAAGCAGATGGAGTCCTTCAGCACCATCACTGGTGCTGGGATGGGTTCACTGTAGAGAGGTTCCGATCAGATGCCTCAGCCCAGGCTGCTCAAAAGACTGGTTTCCACTAGCTCTAGGTGGACTGAGGGAATTCCCAGCCTGACCATTCGAGAGCTCTCAGGCCAGTGAAAGAGCAGGCTGGTTTATTCCACACCAACGAGGACCTTCGGGGCCCTCTCTGTGGGTAGCTGGCAATATGTTTGTTTCTGTCGTGGGGTGTATGCAAGTCTGCTGACCTACCCCCGCACCCTCAGCCCCTTTCAGCTGAGAGCGCCTTGAGGATAGTCACGTGGGGTCCTTGCAATGTGGTCACCCCAACAGAACCTCCCAGGGAGCTCTCACTATCAGCCAGCTCCCAGGCTAATCATCAGCCCATGGCTGTGGGTGATTATCTGGGCTGCCTGGTGAGGAGGCGTCGGGGTGGTGACTTCGCTGGGGTCCGTGGCCACTGTGGTATCAGCGATGCTGCTGGAAAGTGTTGATTGATGCTGATTCAGAAGATTGCTCTCTCGGGGCTGAGGGAAACAGTGCACTTCAAAGGCCATAATCAGAGCTGGCCATTTCAATAGCCATCTTCAGGGGCCACGTCTAGATGCAGAGTTAAGGCTCCTCCACTTCTGGGCACCCCAAGACCCATTTAGTGACCAAACAGGGCCTCAGCCCCTGTGTCCCCAGAGCTGCTGAACGAAGAGGGGGAGGAAGCAGCTTGGCTAGTGGATGCGCCTATGATGGCCAATGATTTGAGTCATGACGTCACCCTCTCCCCAGAAGCTGGGTTGCTGCAGACACAAGGACACCTCCACAGCTGCTCTGTGATGGGCTTGAGAGTGCGGGATTGACAGACAGGAACACGTGGTTTTATTTTTTTAATGCTGAAGTAAGATAAATGTTTATATTTCAACCTTGAAGCAAATGTAAATAAACCTCAGATGCAACTGATGTTCCACACTCTTCTCCCCCTTCCCGACTCTGCAGTGCAGAAACAGAGCCCTTGGGTGACCTGTCAGGTATGAAGTACTGAGCCAGAACCGGTGCTGACAGGCCTGGGCTTAGTTGTCTACACGTGATGAGCATATGTACCTTGTTCCCACGCTGTCACAGGAGACCTCAGCTGTTGACACCTTGAGAAAGTCATTCATAGCATCTTGTCTCTCCTGCGTGCCCCACCCCCAATGAAGTCACAGCCTGGATCTCAGCCCACGAACTCAGATGCTGGGAAATACCACGTGTTTGCCTTTCGAATCAACTCGCTTTCGACTCCATGGCCGAGCTGCCATGAAACTCCACCGTCCTCATCAGAAACTCCATTTCCGGGGTTTACCTGTGATACTGCAGACCTGGGAGATGCTGGCCAGGCCGGATCCCTGTGCTCTGGGAAGGTCCTGGTGAAGTTCTCCCCCAAGTCTGTCTGCTGCCTTGAGGTCCAGTGTTTCTCTGACTCCAGGGATCATGGGAATCTTGATCAGGGTCTAAATTCCCTTAGCAAGACTCCCGCCCCACCCCATGATGTTAGGCAGCACGGACAATGGCCTCACACGTGTGGTGCCTGAGCCAAAAACAGGAGATTTTTTCCTCAAACTTATTCCTCATAGCTGTTTTCTCTCTCCTGTCATTTCTGAGGACCTTTCTCTTGCAATTCTGCCTTATTTTGGCCACAGGTTCTCACAGTCTTTGTCATACTAGTTTTCTGATCTGCCTTTTCCCAGGGACCCTCGGGTCTTCCTGTCCCAAGATGCACTTGTTTCCTGCGAACAAGAACCCCTCACCTGCCTTTCCTGGGGGGGGGGTGTCCTCTCTGCACTGCATTCCTGGAAAGAGTCCAGTTTCTTGGGTGTTTTTATCGCTCTCGATTTGCTGGTGCACACACACACACACACAAATGATTTTTTTTGTAAATAAGTAGATGAGAGGTGCATTTCTAAACTCTTGTGAACCTAAAATTGCCTATATTCTGCCCTCATGGCTGATTAATGCTTTGGGTCGGTATCAGTTCCAGGCTGAACCTGATTTTTCAGGAGCTCAACTGTCTTGCAGCATTTGCTATGATTGTGTACAAGTCTGATGTTGTCCTTTAAGGTAAATTTTCTCCTTAGGGACCGATTCCGGGTCCTCTCTGTATCCTTGCTGCCCTGATGTGGCATTAATGTGTGACTCAGTGTGTCTGTTTCATCCTGTTCTACTCTTGGTGAGCAATATTTTCTGAGAAGATTAACCTACTTCTAGGTTTATTGAATTTGCTTCTTTTTTTTAAATTTTTTATTGTTTTGATTGCACCTATATGTATATACATATACTCATTTTTTACATCATTGTTTACCCTGAGGTTATCTTATCACTGTGTCACCTGTGAACCATTAATCTCTTGTTCTCATCCCTCCCCTGATTTCATCCCCCTCCCCCCCTTGCTCTATGCTTCAGTTCTGCTGACAGTTTGCTACTTTTACCTTTGCCTTGTCCTTGTTTGTTTGTCTCCCCTACATCCCTCATATAAGTGAGACCATCCAGCATTTCTCTCTTTCCTTCTGGCTTGTATCCACTAGGATGTTTCCTTCTAGCTCCATCCACGTTGCTGCAGCTGACATGTGTGTCTTTTTGATTGCTGAATAATATTCCATTGGGTAGATATACCACCATTTTCTGATCCATTCATCTATTTTGGGGCATTTTGGTTGTTTCCATATCCTGGCTATTGTGAATAGTGCTGCCATAAATATCCAAGTACAGATGTCCTTTTGAATGAGTGTTTTGGTGTCCTTTGGGTAGATTCTCAGAAGTGAGTTATTGGATCAAATGGTAGTTCCATTTTAGTAGCTTAAGGGTTCTCCATATAGCTTTCCATAGTGACTGGACCAGTTTGCATTCCCCTAGGAGACACTTTAAATACAAAGAAACCTTCAGAAACATTCTCTTTTGTTGCTTCTTGGGTCATTTCTACCCCCTCACAGTCTTCTCTGTCTTTTTGTAAACTCCTGCTAGCCAGCTACTGATTCTTTCATTCTTCCTCAATGTTTCTTCTCTCTCCCACATATTTCCAACTCTCCCCATTTTTATCTTATATGCCAAGAAATAGATTTGTGTGTGTCTTGGCAGTAATACTCTTAACTTTCCAAAGTCCTTCTTTCCTGTTCTTTTTTCATGACAACCTTTACTTTTTGCTTGCATGTAACGTTGTTTGCAGCTTTCACAGGATACCAGTTATCAGCTGGCTGTCCAGTCTAAAATTTTCTGATTATACAGTTGGTTTTCTGTCATACTGTCTTTCCCAGTGGTGTGACCGGCTGTGTCCTTCAGTGACTGACAATTTTCTGGTCATATTTCAAGAAGAGGTCATGGGCAAGTTCAGGGGGAGATCTGAGAACACTGCACATATTTTCACTTCCAGGCTTCACTTTTCAGTTAGTAGGATAGCCCTGAGATGAGCAAGGGGCCCCAAATACCAGCTCACCACTGCTCTCGCTCTCCCCATAAAGCTGTTTTGATGTCCTTAGAAAATAAGCATTTGCCTGAGAACAAATAGAAATACCTGTTGGTTGGTGGGCATGGGGCAGACAGACCAAGAGAGGGAGGTAACGGAACCACTGTTCTATACACAGACTGAAGTCAGGTCAAAAGGGAGCAAAAGCCGCTAACCAACAAACCACAGGTCTGCTTCACTCGCATGTAGCAGTTGCCACGCAAGTGCAGTTTAAGCAACAGGGTTTTATTAACAAGTGAAATTAACCAGGAAAAAGAAAAGTTTTCAAAGTCACAAGTGGCCAGTTATCTTACCCCGGTCACCATTTTCAGTCCCAAAGATACATATCCAAGTTATCTTACCCCAGTCACCAAAAGTCCCAAAGATACATATCCAAGATGGTACCCTTTGCCCCTCCAAACCTGAGGCAGGAACTGCAATGTCCTGTCTTTCTCCAGCCTCTTCATTTTGCTTCTTTCCCAGTGTTCTGCACTGCCTCGTTTCTCCAAAGCGATGCACACTTTTTCCAAAATTGTTGATGCACAAATCAGCTTTCCAAATCCCTGGCCATCTCCAGGTATCAGCTCACTAGGCCACCTTGCTGCGGTGCCACACTCTCCATGCAGGCCACTCTTCTGCTGGTCACCATGGCTCCTTGCCATCTCCAGCTTACTCTTCAAGGGGCTTCCCCTGGCCAGGCACATGGGCCTGTTCTCTCAGTCTGCCATTCTCATCTTCTTCCTTTCTCTCTTTTTTCCTTGTTCCTTTAATCTCCCCATCTCCTGCTTCCCGTTTTCTCTCATGGTTCTTTCATACTCCACCGACCAGGTATTTTAGCACCTATTCAGTTTTCCACTGCATCATTACCCCATCTCAAGACCTTCAGTTCACCTCCTTTTTCTGTCAAACGCTCCCTCTCTCCCTTCACTTCATCTTCCTCTTAGCCCCAAACCTCTGGGAAACTTGCACTCAGGTGCAGCCCAGAATGAAACCACCTTCTCTTCCTGGCACCATTCACCATCACCCTGAGGCCTCCCATATTCCTGGGGCATTTCTCTTGTTGTCATGATGGTGAGATCATGAGATTTTTCTGCCTCTTCCGGATTTGTACAGGGATCTAAGAAGAAAACAGACAAACCACTAGGCTCAGGACACATCTTGAAATAGAAACCAGAGCTGCAATTACACATTCCCACTTTACTCATTAAATGATATCAAGTGAGGAAAAAACACATCTCTGAAAAGCAGTAGTAATATTATCAAATCACAGTTCCAGAAGGAGTCCAGACTTTCCTTCCACAGAGAGGTCTCACAGTGCAGTGATTAAAAGGATGCTCGTGCCTCGATTACAATCCCCACCCTGAGACAAGCTTGATCACCTTGGGTAATTTCCTTAAGTGTCCATGCTTTAGTTTCCACTCATGTAAACAAATATGATCATAACCGTAAACTTATCCTGGTGGATGAAAGTGAAATGGGTGAGTCCATCCATGTAAAATGTTTGGAGCAGCCCACCCTCGGGCTAGTCATCATCACTGCTATTCTTGTCCAGTGTCAGGATAGACTGGTCTGGAAAAGCAGAGCATTCGCAGTCATCTCCGTCCTCCTTGAAAGATGACAGGAACAGCTGGGAGCAGTCAGGCTCATGCTAAGTGAGAGTTAGGTCACAGCTCCTCTGGCCTTGATCACCTGGAGTCCTGAAGGAAGTGCTTGCAGAGTCAGTGACAAGGACACTCTATCTGTGGTTGTGGGAGTGGCTGTTGTTTCCTAGCCACCTCTTACATGATGGGGAGATGAGAGGGATGAGAAGGTTCTGGGGACAACGGTAATATGGCCGTGCAGACGAGACAGTGGGCACAGATGGAGAGGATGTTTGAAAGAAAGAGATGCTTCTCATGTGATGGAAGCACTAGAACCAAGAAACGGGTGTGACTGTGGCCTGTATGCTCAGTGCCCACATCAGGATGCCATCTGCGTGGGCGACAGGGGAAGTTGAAATGCAAAGGAAACAGAACAATGCAGTTTGGGATGCATTTTAACTGTGTACCAGAAAACATAGGAATGCACAGGAAATCATATGCCCATGTAAATTTCAACCCAGTACGTCCAGCCCCACTTTCCCCACTGAAATATAACTGCTCAGCCTGAAGAGATGATTTTTAAAAACCCATCACCTTCCCACTGTGCATGACCACCTTATCTACTTTATTTATTTGATCCCCATGACAAGTTTCTCAGGCAATATTAATAACTCAATTTCAATATACAAAGGTGCCAAGTATGGCTGGGAGAAAATAAGTAACGCTTGATCAATCAATAGAAGCACAATTGACAAGCCAAGTGTGCATGATCATTCATTTCACTGCTATATTGTTATTAGCTCTAAACCCCCCTTTTTTGCACTTCATGTAGTGCCTTCCACAATCACCTGCAACCTAAAAATCATGCAGCCCCAGTTTTGCATTTCACATAACCCCTCCATCCGTCCTACACAGAGAATTCTCCATGACTTTTTCTAAGTCTTTGATAACTATATATAGCACCCTCCATTACTTTTTCTGAGTGTTTCCTATTTCTCCCCAGCAACTTCTTTTTCTAACCAATGTGATCTCCACTTCACCAGGCACCCCCCCCTTCTGCCTCCCTCCTCTCTCTGGTACCTCCTCACCTGGCACCTTTCTCCCCAGCTTCCACCTGATTGCGCCCCTTCCCCTCATGCTTCAGCCTCCAGAGAAGCCCACATGTCACCTCCTCCTCCCAGCCCCAACATTAGTTGCAGTTCAGCATTTTTGCTTCCCACCAACATTTTCTGTTGCCATGGAAACCGAGAGGCAGTTCTGGAAGGAGGGGGTGTCTTGGAGCCAGTCACTGCTGGCCTGGGGGTGGGAGGGAGATGGTAGGCAGCTGGGGTAGGGGGAGGAGGAGCGGAGGAGAGCTGGAGAACTCAGGATCCCAAACCCACCAGCTCCTGGTGGAGAAAGGGCCTTCTCCACTCCCTCCGTGAGACACAGAGCGGCAGCGGGAAAGCGGCCCAGCGCTGGGCTGGCCGAGCAGCTGCGTCTCTCCTCTCTCGGATGGTTGAACAGAAGGAGGCTGAGTGGGCGGACCCCCGTGGTGAGGGAGCCGGGCTCCCAGGCTGCTTGTAATCTGTCCTTAATTTGCCACTGAGGAAGTTAACTTTATGTAGCTAAGAAAAAGCAAGGCTCAGGGGAGCCATCATCCCAGAAAATAAATATGTTCCCATTATAAATGAAGTAACAAGATAATTTACAGTCTCCGAAGATGATGAGACAGGGAGAAATGGCCCGTGGCTAATGAAAAGTTGAAGCTAAAAATGAGGCGAAAGAGCTTTACAGGCATGGCGGTTCTGCAAACAATGGAGACAAAACACAGAGCGGGGTCCCTGGCAGGTTGTTTAGCCCCTGCCATCAAGAAACGTGTTATTTGAGCTTGGCACAAGGCCAGGGATCTTCAAGCCTTGTCATAGCCTGTGAAGAGTAAGACTTCAGCATGCACTGTGCAGACAGCTGGGTGCTGGATGGGAGACCTCACTAAGAACTGGAAGACTAAAGCTGTCAGGTAAACCTGGACCTGGGAGGGAACTCACCTTCAGAAGCGTTGAGTTAAGAAAGTCAGACTCAAGTGTCAGGAGCTATAGGCTATAGGCTGAGACCGGCCAGGACTCATGCTGTAGATGAAGAAACTTCATTCCACTCTTACCTGTCTTCAGAACACTGAAGATGGAAGGGCATGGTTGACCTTCAGTGAGCAGCAGTGTCCCTGTTCCTCCAATATTGACCTTAAGAAACATTCCTTGGGAGAGACCAACACATTTATGAGTGAATCCCCTTCCCCCTCGTTATCTCATGGGAACTAATATTTTACCCAATTTAATTGTGCTTTAGCCACTTGTCTCCCTTGTTTGACTGGTCATAAAACATCCTCTTGGGGCTATAAATACTGGTTGCCAGAGCAATAAACTCGCTGTTTAGTTCACGCTTCTAATCAGCCCTCAGCCTCTGCGGCTGAGCCATCTCTCTCATTGTCCTTTCTCACCTGTGACCAGCTGTTTACACTCATTACCTTCCGACGTCTTGTTCAGACCTTCAGCCATCTCCAGACCAACGCGATCAACACGCATTTGCTGAGTGTTCAAGGTGTGTCTGGCATTTCCTGGGCCCAACAGGCTGGGTACGCAGGCGGGGAAGCAGGAGGAAGAATAGAAGAGGTCACTAGGCTGTGACCACCAGTCTTTGGGAATCCCAGTGGACTGGGAGAGACAGCCTCATCGGCGCCTGGTGCAATGCAGCATGGCTGGAGTCAACCTAGGTTCCTGGCCTCGTCACGCTCTGACAGTGGGACTTGGGGATGTTACATGGAAATCAGCTCTGAACCGCTCCTTCAAGGAGGAACCAGGGGTAGAGAAACCATCGAAGAATTTGTGACATGAGGAAACGAGCAGGAGGCCTAAGATGTGACCAGACCCAGTCGAGGTGGCACATTCGAGAGCCCAGGCCACTGTCGGGGGCTGGTGTCATATGTCGTCACAGAAGAGGCCGGGAAATGAAGCTGAGAAAATGGATGAGGAGCAGAGCCACAGCCCTTCTCTGTGGGGTTGAAGCATAATCCTGTGAAAGCGGTGACAAGTGTCTCAGTGTCACGATAAGACTCGTGTAGGAATCCCCAGGCTTCAGTGGGAATGTGGGGGACAGACAGGGTGGGAAGAAGGCCTCAAAGCACGAGTGAGAGTGGCTGGCAAGAGTGATGGATGGCAGGAGAGAGACCCGGAGATGCTGTCGGAGAGAAGTAGGGACAACTCGGTCCCCTTTGACTCCTGGAAGGAGAGGAGGGAAAGAGGATGAGCAACCGGGGCTTGGACGTCGAAACTCGGCCTAAGTGAGCCAAAGTGTCTCTTACAAAGAGATGGACACAGCCACCTAATCTGGGGTCACAGCCTCTTTCTTCCAGAGCTGCGGGGTGTGGGCCAAGGCTCCCTAAATAGAAACTTTGAGGTCTCCCAAAATAAAATCGTGTGTTAAGAAATAAAAGTAGAACAAATCGCTGAAGGTTATTTTTATTTTTTAATTAATATCTGTATATATATATATATATACATATATATATATTACATCATTGTGTGCTCCAGGGTTCTCCCATTTCCTTAACACCTGTTAACCATCTTAATCTTCTGTGCCCTCCACCTCCCTCGTTTTCTTCCTCCTCCCCCTCTCTCGCTCTATGATTTGGTTCTGTTGGTTGTTCCTAATTTTTCTTATTTGTTGGTTTGTTTTTTATCCTGTAGCCTTCATATAAGTGAGACCATCCCATGTTTCTCTTTTTCCTTCCTGCTTCTTTCTGCTAAATCCTTCTACGAGTCCTTCTAGTGCCATCCATGTCGTGAAGGTTATTTGTTAAGTGCATCTGCAGTGGCCACCATCGGCTTCCCCAATGTGCACTTGGCACACACAGCACAGGGGCACTGTGGTCAGGGCAGAGCCCAGGGAAGATGGGATGGTGCATTGACCAGGTCTCAGTAACTGACCCCAAGCTGCATATGTGGATGTTGTTCTCTGCGTTGACCCAGGGTGAACACTCCAAAGTAGACCCAGCATCGGTGCACGTGAGACCCCACATGATCAGCACAGGAGTAAGTCCTGGTGAACTTAGAGACTCGGACTCAGAAGTTCAGAATGTTCTCCATGTCTCACTTGTGAGGCCGTCCCCCTGACAATCCAAAGAGGATGCAAACCTCCTCAAATGTGCAGGGGGTGCATGATGACAGGCAGTGCTAAGGGATGTGGCGCCATTTTGAACGCTGCTTCTCCTGGTCCCCTATTACCTTGATTCTCTCCATGCCCAAGGTTGGCCCTCACTCAAAGGCTCTATTGATTTTTTTTTAACATGCTGGCAGCTCTTATTTACATATACAAAAATCTTTTTAAAAAAGTATCAATACAAAACAAGAAAAAAAGGTTTTCTTAAACAGATCAGAAAATGAATAGAGAAGAATTTGAAATTAAGTTCAAGGCTCCTATTACAGACCAAATTCTATCTATTTTCAGAACTTGTAGACATCAGGAAAGTTTTAGTTCACTGGAGATTTTGTATGTTTTTTAATTTTTTTTTAAATTTTTTTCTGGGACCTCGACATCCTTTTACTCATTAATTGACAGACTCAGTAGGCGAAATCATTAATAAAAGCATAGCTGAACTGAACCCAACATTGACTGAGTGACTCTAATTAACATTTATACAATATTGTATTCAACAATACCAGAGTATACATTCTTTGAAAGCTAAAGCACAATATTCACAAATATATATCACATTTTGTTTATTTACTTTTCTATACCACATAATATTTGGAAAGTATCTGATTGGGTTTTTTGTTTGTTTGTTTGTTTGTTTTTCTTTGGGGGGGCATAAAACAATGCTTTTTTTAATTTATATATAAATTTCACAACATTGTAATCCCCAGGGTTTACCCCCACTCCCTTCCTCCTCCCCCCTTTTCCCTCCTGCTCAAAGTTGTACTCTTCAGTTTGGTGCTTAGCTTGTTTTAACTTTTCCCCAAGTCTTTTGTTTATTTTTTCACTGCATCCCATATGTTAGTGAAGTCATTTGGTTTCTGTCTTTTTCTTCTTGACTTATTTCTGCTAATATGATTCCTTCTAAGTACATCCATGTTGTTATAAAATCGTCAAATTTGTCATTTTATACAAAGAAAATTTTAAAACACTCCTAAAAGAGATAGAAGAAGATGTAAGGAAATGGGTTTTTTAAATTTGTTTTTATTATTAATTTTATTTTATATCATTATCCACCTCCAGGTTTTCCCACCACCTTATCGCCTGTGAACTATCATCTTAGTCTTTCATACCCCTTCCCTCCAGTCCCCCTCCCCCTCATGCTCTGGGCCTCACTTTTGCTGATTCACACCTAAAGGTTTTAGACCCCTCCTGAGTCCATGTTCTGTCCCGTACTAGTGGAGAGTGAGGATGAGAGAGAACCACCTGCTAGCACCTCACTCCCTCTTTGGGTTCTGACTTCAGCATCCTCCTCCTAACCAGAGTGGGTCTCCTGTCACCATCTGTCTGTCTCAAGAGGGAGAGCCCTGCCCCTAAACCGGCCCTGGGGTTCCAGCCGCTGTGTGGAAGTGGCAGACCCTTCCCCTCATCCACCTTCTGCATCAGCACCTCCACTGGGCTGCTCGTCCACCCTTCTCTGCTCCCCGGGGACCATATCAGGACAGGAATCACTCCCAAGCCTCCATCTCACTGCTTGACTCAACCTCTGCATCAGGTGGCACATTTCTCTTCATCAGAAACTTTAGCCACTGGTTTGTGTTCTGACTTGCGGGCTCACCAACAAGATGCCAGGACTCCAGTGGAGACTCGAAGAGGCAGGTTCATTGGCAAGAAGCAGGTGCACCAGGGTCTCCAAGCCAAGATGGCAAGAGAGACCCCGAGCAGTCTCTGTGACAGCTTCTTATAGGGCAAAACCACCACCGCCCCCTATGGTGAGGCAAGCAAGCAAGTGGAGGACACGTTCCCATAACTTCCAATAATGCTGACGTCCATCATTCATCAGGAAGACAACGCTGACATCCATCATCCATCAGGAGGACAAGATGGTTGTCAGGAACAGCCAGGAATAAGGGGAGGCAGACACAGGCTATGGAGCGGCCAGTCATGGAGGGTCCTTTCCACCGAGGGCAGGGAGAGGACATTGACTTCAATGTGGAGGTTTTAAACAAGATGGAGTCACTTTGATCAGTCTGCCTGGTTGGTCCCAACAATTCGCTTCAGGCTACATGACAGAGGCCTCTACCTGCTGGACAACATTGCCCTTCTGCCTGGAACACTGAGCAGCATCAAGCCTAGGTCCCTGCGGCCACACCGGGCGGCACAGGGGAGGAAAGGCCACCCAAGCACACACGCATGCACCCTCATGATCTGGGGCCGTCTTCAGGATGAGCTCGTCCAGCCATGTCTGTTGTCCCCACCTGGTGCAGCGCCCTGCTGACACGATCCTGTTGGGAGATGACCGCAGGGTACAGGAAAGGACGACGAGAAAGTTGGCTTTGTCACGGCAGCTAAGGATTGACTGGAAGCAATGGACTAGATGACGATTTATTAAAGAA
The DNA here is from genome assembly GCA_004024945.1 of Uropsilus gracilis. Classification (NCBI taxonomy): domain Eukaryota; kingdom Metazoa; phylum Chordata; class Mammalia; order Eulipotyphla; family Talpidae; genus Uropsilus; species Uropsilus gracilis. The sequence goes on along the minus strand of PVHY01002955.1, from coordinate 24,888 downwards.
AGAAAGGGGTATTTGTAAAGAATAGAGCCCAATTTACGATGAATTTTAAAGGAAGGCAAATGGCGAGGGTGTAATAAAACTGGTCAACGGGTTAATATATTAGTCTTTGTGAGGTAATTGGGGTCAGGGGAATTACTTATAAATTGGTTGTTGTAAATTCTTTTAGGTAAACCTTGGAGGCGTGGTGACGCTATCACTCTTTAGAGGTATTTATGCCCATCTTGTTTGTAGTTTTCTGGGGACAGGTAAGGCAGTGAAGTGAGGTGTTCCTCATTTCACAGCATGGGCTAGTCTGGTCTGTGATAGTGCCCAACACAAACCCTCTGGCCACTCTGCCACTCACCCGGCTCTCAGCCCTGGCTCTGTCCCAGCAGGAGAGCCACCCTTGTCCTTGCGATCATCAGCCTGGGTCCTCCTGCAGCAGTACTTCAGAGACTCCCTAAGACACACACACACACACACACACACGTCATCCTGCTCCTGAACCTCCCCCAGGCTCCCAGCCACCGTGGGGCTCTCTCCCTGGGGCAAGCTGTCATTGGCTCCCTCAGCACCCTCTTTCTCCAGGGGACCCCACATCCTGCTGCTTCTCTGGGCCCTGCAACCCTCTGGCTTCCTGCATCTGTCTCCGTTCTCTCCCTTCCATCACGAGCAGCCGTGGGATTGGATTACTTCCGCCCAACAGCCTGGAAAATGGCTCATCCTGCCTGGCCATGGGCTGGTGCTGAGCGCCGAGAACCAGGTCGGAAAATCAAGTGTGGAGGATTATTTCAGCCAATTTGAACGCAAAGTACAGATGAACAGGCCAGTCCCTGGCGACTGACTGGAATCCCTGGAGTTGTTCAGTTTGCATCAGCCACCAGGTAGCTGCACTCCATCACAGCATGCAGACCCAGCACAGCCTTTCGGCAGCGAGCAACGCCTTCCTCCCCACCTGTCTGACTGTCCAACTCAGTGTCCTGGGTGACCCGTTCAAGGTCTGTGTCCTGGTTTCACCGGCCATGCCACTGAGGGGACACGGACGAAGCTGTACCTTCCTGTGGCCAGCCCGATGCTATTTATAGAGCATCCCAGTCGGAACTAGGCCTTCTCTGAGCCTCTACAGCATGCAGCCACTGTGTGGTTCTTAACTAATTAGTCCCGCGAGGGGAGGGAGGATCATGCACTCTTTATAGAAGTAGAAGCAGATCCCAGAGGTGAAGAGACGCTCCTGGTGTCACTCAACTCACTGGCAGAAGGACTTCATTTTTTTCCTTTTTAATAATTTCATTAGTTTTAATTGATTGTGTACATCATTGTCTACCCCGAGGTTCTCCCACCACCTAACACCCATGAACCGTCTTAATGTCTTGTGTCCATTCCTCCTTCAGTTCTTCCCTCCTCCCCCTCTCTTGCTCTATGCTTCAGATCTACTGACAGTTTTAAATATTCTTGAAGGTCTTCCTTGCTACATAGGTGAGGCTGGTGTTGTATTTTCAGCGTCTGCTTCCCACATGATGCACTTCATGGGTTCTTTTCCAAATAAACTCTGCTTGTCCTTTTCTCAGCAAAAGACTTGACTTTGTAAGAGGAAATAGGATCTGTGGAGGAAGATGGCAAAGAAAATGCCTTCGAGACCCTTTGTTGATAAGAATGTAGCATAGAGTAGAGTTCAAGGGCTTCCTGATCTCCATGGAAGGGATTATCAGGTCTACACAGTGTCTACAGAGGCAAGTCCAGTGTCACCCAGACCACATGGCCTTTGTGGAGCCAGGGGTAGCAGGTGGCATTGCCAAAGTAGATCCCATACTTGTATAAGTCTTCATTGGACAGTCTAGCACATGTCTTTTGCATTTCTGATTCCAGAGTTTTCCTTTCTAACCACTCCTCTTTGAATGCTGTAAACAACGACAGTCATTCAGGGCGTTGCTACTGACCCAAAATTTGGAAACATCAGTTTTATTCATCTCAGACTTAAAACAGGTGATCAAGAAGGTACTTGAGACCGGGAAGGAACCAGCATTACCCTATGATGCAAATCACTCTTGTGGTCCACCGCTAATTCCACCCCTACTGAAGGGGGTCTTCCCATATCACGGCACCCTGCTCTTCATGTGATATTTTACAGGCAGATTCCTCAGTCTGCTGAGGGGGGATCCTGCCCATCGGCTTGTGATTGTGCCCTGGAGGTGATCCGTTCTTGGCAGAGTTGCAATTCCATTACTCGGGAATAACCTCTTCTTGCAGCGCATGTCAAGTAGATGGACCCTGTGACCTAGTCCTCCCCCCAGATTAGCTTTTCTTATCATTCAAAGTTCCATGATGAAGCCTTAGCTAAAAATCCCAGTTTTTTCCCCAAAATACTTATTGGAGCTACTAATAGACATCTGATGCCACCAGCTACTGACTCTCTTGACAATTTGCTTGACCACACAGGGGTTAGGCTTTGGTCTGTTAGAAGGGAATTTAGAGATCATATGGATAAGTCTTTTCATTTGAAAAATTATTCTTTCACTGAGGTAACATTGGTTTATAGAAAAGTGTGGGATTCAGGGAGATAGGCCACACTACTTCCAAGTACATCTCCACACCACACACACCTCCAAGGCCCCCCACGTAATCTATGCTCCCTCCCCCTTCTCTTCTTCACCTTCATGGTTCCCCTCAAGATCTCTCAATTCTACAGTCATATTTCTAGGGTCTGTTTTGGTCTAGTTTTATCTGTAACATTGTGATGTTTCTATATATGACACCTATGAGTGAAATCATCTGGTCTTTGTTTTTCTCCTGTTGTCTTATTTCACATAGCATCACCCTCCTACCCCCAGTTCCATCCAAGTTGTCACAAAGTACGAGATTTTATCTCTCTTTATAACTGAGTACTTTTCCATTGTGATGTAGATACAACTTCCCAATTCCCTCATCTGTCCTTGGGCACATAGGTGGTTTCCATACCTTGACTATTGGAAATAGTGCTTCCTTTGATGAAACAGGAGTGCTTCTGTCCCTTTGAGGTAGCATTTTTGCATTCTTTGGGTCCATGCCAAGGAATGGAATTGCTGGATTGTATGATAGATCTACTTTTCATGTTTCAAGAAACCTTCATGCTATCTTCCATAGGAGATGAACCAAGTATATTACCAACAGAGCACCAGTGTCCCTTCTTGCCAGGACTTGGTTCTTCCAGCTTTTTCATAAAAGCTATTCTCACACATCTGAGATGGTTTTCATTGTGGTTTGGATTTTCATTTCCCTGATGTGAAGTGATTATGAGCTTTTTCTTACATGCTATTAACTATCTGTACCTGCCTTCTTTGGAGGAGTGTCTTTTAGGTCTTTCCCCCCACTTTTTGACTGGGTTTTTCTGTTTCCTCTTTGTGGAATTGTATGAGTTATTTGTGGATCTGGGATATCAGCCTTGTCAGATGTGTGATGTGCGAAAATATTCTCCAATTCAGCAGGGGATCTTTTCATTTCAATGGTAGCTTCTTTCGCTGTGTAAAAGCTTTTCAGTTTCATGTCTCCCATTTGTTTATTTTGTCTCTTGTTTCCCTTGCCATAGACTTGACTCCACAAATGCATCATTGAAGCCTGTGTTATGGAGTGTTTTGCCTATTTTTCCCCTATGTATATATGTTTCCAGGTATTTCACCCAAGTCTTTCCTGCCTTTTGAGTTCATTTGTGTGTGTGGTGTGAGAGAATGGTCTGGTGTCATGCTTGTGGGATGGCCAGTTTTCCCAATACTGTTTCTTGTAGAGACTTGCTTTTGTTCATTATTTACTCTTGACTCATTGTCAGTTAACTGTCTATGTAAGTGTGGGCTTCTTCCTGCAGCCTTCTTATTTTAGGAAGCAAGGATGCAAGGCACAGTGTTTGTGATTTTCCAAAAAGTCACACTGCTACTCCAAACTCCTATTAAACAAAGTAGGATATAAATAAAATTAAGAACAGATGTGTACTTGGGATCAAAGAGTCCAGGTTTCCTGAGACTTTGTTCTGTGACCTTTCCTCTTGTTCTTTGCTTCTCATGGTTCTGAGGGAACAGAACAGGATGCAAGAACTTGAAGTCCATCAGCAAAGTGTGACCTCTATTTCCAGTGAATCAGTTTTATCAGTGGTTTCAGGCAGGCCAGCATGAGAGTAGGAAGAGAATCAATTTTTGTATGAAGAAAGATGGGCATTTGATGAAATTGAATCTAATATGTGCTGACACATTAAAGGACATCAAGCAGATTTCAAGTTTGCAAGTGGTTGCTTCAGGTTACATCCTCAAAGACCCTGTCTCCTCCGTCACCCAGAGGTGCTCATTCACCTCCCTATGGCAGTAGGACCTCTTGAGTGGGAAGATTTAGAAATCTGGGTGGCACCAGGAGGCTTCTTACTTTGAGGAGGAGTTAATCTGAGAGTGCAGGCCTATGTCAGTCCCATTCTCTTCTCCCCAAACACCAGGATCACCCACAAAATTTCCACAAGTCCCAGAATGCCTGGCACCCACCATTCCAGTTATTTTCATAGACTTTCTCCAGCTACTCCACCAGGACAGAAACATCAGATACTATTGTTTTTTCCTTTACATCCCTATGTAGTTTCAAAAAGCATTTTAAAACCTCTCGTGTCTTCTACTTTTCCTTGGTAATTGCGATGTCGTATAGGAAGCAAATCTGTGTTTTTTCTTTTTATATATAGACAGATCTGGCTCCTTTTAAATTTTTAAAAAGAATCTAGTACTTACTGAACTTAATTTTAAAAGAAAGAGAGAGAGAGTCCCAGACTTTTATCATCCAACTGATGTTGCCTGGAGTTAATGCATTTCTCCACAGCCCCACCACAGGGATCCTGGGTCTGAGAAACCTGGCAGTTATTTTTGACTCTCCTACCCCTTCCTGCCTGACTCCAGATCAACCAGTTGCTAAGTAGTATTGATTTTGCCTCCTGAACATTTCTCAAAGCTGTCGCCTCAACTTTATCTGTGCAGTCACAGCCCCCACTCAGGCTCAGAACTCCCGACTGGCTCAGTGCAATCCATAGTGCCATCCAGAACATATGCAGGACCTGCCTGGTCCAATGTACTTGCTGGTGTAACTTTTCCGAGTAGATAAAGCACACTTATCCCACCTAAACTCTGTCACCCCTCCTGCTTCCTCAAAGTCATCACTGTTCCCTCTGTTCCACATCATCCATTTCCCTCTGTCCTGTTTATCCCATCTGCATGCCAACATGTTATCCTAAGTCCTAACTTGAATTTAAAACTCCCCTTACCCTTTAGTGCCTCATTTACTGTCCTGATTCCCAGTGACAGCAAATCCCTCCAAGGACTTGTGTGTTTTCACTCTCCCCCTCTGTTTTCTCTTGAACAGGGGATATTTATTTATCCTAAAGTATAGGGCATTTCTATCAAAACACTCTAGAAATGGTCTTGAATGGCCTCCTCATTGCCGAGTCCAATGATCCATTCTCAGTGGTCAAACTCCTCATTTAAAATGGCCAGTCAGAGACACGAACGCAGGTCACCAGCTCCTGCTCTTGGAACCATGCAGTCTTGGTTCTCCCTGGTTCTGGCCATTGCACCTTCTTCGCTCTGGCTGGAGGCTACTCTCCATCCCCAGCCCGACACCCAAGTGCTCTGTGGCTCAGTGTTTGTCTTTTCTCCATCCACGCCCACTCCCTTGCCTAGTACCTATCCCATCTCTCCACCGATGGTGGTCCCAATTCGCTCCTTTAGCCCAGACCTCTCCGTTGGACTCCAACATAGAGATGTTTTCTTTCCGTATCCAGTTACCTACTTGACATATTTACCTCAGTGCCTCACAGGAATCCCAGAGCGCCTCTCTAAATCCCAGCTACCATCCCCCACACAACCCTCCCCCTGGCATGGCCCTCCCCTACACTCAAACCCTCCCCCTCACACCTCCCCTCCCCCATACCGCACCCTTCCCCCATGCACATACTCTCCCACCCTCCCACCCTCCCCTCCTCCCACACACATCCCCTCTTCTCCTCCCCACATAGCCTCACCCCCTCACACACAAGCTGTGCTTGCTTTTCTCAGTCTTCCCCTGAGGACATTATCTTCATCTTTGCAGTGCTCGAGAGAAAAACCTTGGCATGGTCTTTGAGGCCGCTCCTTCCACTCTCAATCGTCAGTGTGTGCCATCAGCAGCTCCCGCAGGCTGTACCCCCCAATACAAGACAGACTTGTCCACCTGCCACCTGCTCCCATCATGGCCACGCTCCCCACTCTATGGCAACAGCTGCTCTGAACATGGTCACTATAGCAACGGCTGCATCCCTGTGAGCCCCCTCCAGCCTGAGCCTCACACCCCAGTGCAAGAGAGGGAATGGGTCACCCCAAGACACATGCAGGTGGCATTACCCCTCTGTTCAGAATCTGCGCTCTTTCCCATTTCCCTCAGAATAAAACGATGGCTTTTGTCATGGCTATGTCACCTGCCCCCGTGGTCCTGAGAGCATCTCTCCCTCTATGCCCCCTTCCTCATCTGGGTTCAGCCAGACACACGCTCAGCTCAGGCCTCCTGGAAAGAGCTGTTTCCAAATTACCTATAACTTGTCTTACTCCATAGATGCGTCCATGCCCAGATGTCCCCAGGTCAAGAGGACTCCTTCACTCATGTCACCCCCTTTCTCAGCTTTTTGTCCATGAGGCTCTAGGTTGGTTGGTCTCTAGACACCTGGTTCCATCACTCCTGCAAACATCTATCTCCCTCACACCTGACAGAAAGTGTCTTCAGAGCTGACATGTCTCATCGCTTTTCTTTGGTTGGTTGGTTGATGGTTCTCTTGCTGCTTTATTCCTAGCGCCTGGAAAGGCCTGGTGTCTGTCAGGGAGTCAGGGAGTATTTTAAATGAATGAATTGAATGCCTGAACCAGTTGTCTTGGAAGAGAGTCCGCCGAGAGAATTTTGTGGCAACTCATCCCTTCAACTCCCCTACCCTGACTGTATGAGCACCCTGCTTTAAGAAATTGAGCTAATGGACTCAGACAAGATAATAATATTGCTTAGTTTTTAAAAACAAAAAAACAAAACTCTCAGAATGCAGAGTGCCAAGGCTGCTGAGAGGAATGCTGGTTGTTATAGTAACTCTTCAAGGCAGGCAGGTTGGCAAGCACCACACTTTTATGAAAACATGTTTATGAAGGCTCCTCAACATTTTTCTAAATTTATTAGACATGCATTTTGTTTGTTGTCTCATATTAGGAGTTATTTACCTCACGTGCAGAGTATGTTAAAGCAATCTGGAATTTTATCTATTTTTCTAAAAAACTACATCTCTCCATATGCCTGTTGGGTGGGGAAGAAAGCACACTAGAAGATGATGGAGGACTGAGGATGATTTGGAGGTAGGAGGACTGTGGTCACGTACCTGAGAGAAGAATTGCTATCGTGTCAGAACCCTAACAAAGCAACGGCACTTCAACAAAAAAAATGACAACAAAAATACCTACATCTCTGAAACAGGCCATTAAAAATCAAATGAAAGTTAGAAGACCTGGTGATTCATCTAAGCACAAGAAAAATGTCTCCACTGAGAACCAAAGATATAAAACAACCCTGACAGAATTTCATATTTTGTTTCTTAAAGAATTTCCTTGTTTTCCTGCTTTGAGGTCCTTTTCCAAATTGTTCTAGTAAATATATCTTTAGTATATTTTAATTAGAGATTTTAAATACATTTTAATGGTTATATTAATGTGACCTCAAGAATGAAAGAGACCTAACATGGATTGTAGATCTGTTATTAAGTCTCGAGCATTGGTAGTCTCCACCCCCATAGTTTATTCAGTTTTCAACAAAAATCTGTTATCTTTGTATCGAGGGTTTGAGGAGATGATATCATGTCCTCAGGTTTATAGAGCGGTAGCAATAGGGCTTAAAGCCTGGCCTGTCTGACTGAATTGCCCCGCCTCATTATCTCTAAAATAGTTCCCAAATCGACCCAGTTACATGTAGAAAGTGGAGTCCCTCGGCTGGGCGATTACTAAGACCTCGCTGAGTCTGGTCAGGTCTGAACATGGAATTAAGAACAGCTCCACTGCCCACTGGACCTCAACAATGACCTCGTGCAGAACCACCAAGGAAAAGCGTCACCCTGGATTCTGGTTCATTGAGTCAACTCCCAGCCTTCGTCAGCATCTCCCTCAAAGGCACGGAGGGCTCACGCTTGCCATTCACTCCACACCGACCCTTAGTGACACACTGAGCGGGTGGCCGCGGTCCAGCCGGCGGAGAAGGGTTATTATTAACTCTGCTCCACCACCAGGATGTAGCCCAGAGCATCCTGCTGATCCCGCTTCCAGAGTCCGCTGGAAATAAACTGGGTCGTGCCAGCCACCAATGTCCCCCTTCATGTCACACTCCTCTCTTTCCACCTTTCCATACCAGTGCAAGGCCTTTCATGCAGAAATAAACTCCCCAAAGTAACCCTTTGAGCTCTCAGGGACATCTTCCAAGCACTCATCCTTGCTTAGCCCAGATCACCACTTCAGCTTCCCAAGGAACTTCTCACCCTCCGTGTTTTCTTCCCCATGGCCATCCTCACAGCCCCCAGGGTTGCCGTAGAGAGCACAGCTGCCATCGTCACAGCCCCTCATCCAAACATCCGTTGCTCATCACTTATGAAAGCAAGTTCCAGCTGGAGTCTTTCAGTCAGGCAGTCCTCAGCCACTGGACTCTTCCAGAGGAACCGCCAGCAGGCCCTGTCATCTCACCTCACTTAGCCGTCATCCCCTGGACACGCTGGAGGCTTTACGAGGCCCATCCTTAGTCTTGAGTCTCTCTTCTCCCCCCACCACACCAGGTCCAGTTTCGTCCCATAGTTCCTAAGCCTAGAACGTTACACTGCCCCTGTCCTTCACACCTGACCCACAGCTCTTCCTCCCAGCACTCTCACCTGTCTGCGGCTCCCGGCAGTTCCTGGGTTGGTGAAGGGCTTTGCTGCTGTGTTTCTAGTCATTCACACCAGAAACTTGAATGTCAGTTGAGTCTCCCTCCCTCTGGCCTGTCTGTGCCCCACTTTTCACATTTGTGACTTGATGTTATTTCTTCTGGGGGGGGGTTATGCCAATATTTCTTTTTTATTGATTACATATATGTAATTAATATATTTGTATGTACGTACATGTATGTATATACTGTAAGTATATACTGCAAGTATATATACATACTATAAGTATGTATATATGTAATAAATGCATATTTCATATCATTGTCCACCCCAAGGTTCTCCTACTTCCATGTCACACATGAACCATCATCCTAATTTCTTGTGCTCATCTCTTCCCTGACTCCCCCTCTGACCCCCCCACCACAGTATGCTTTAGTTCTGCCATCAATTTGTTAGTTTTAACATTTTTCTGTCCTTTGGTTTTATGATATGTCTTCTCATCTCAACAAGAACTTAATTAAGCAAGATCAGGAAATGTGTAAGTGCATCCTGGAATTCCTAGTGTCTCAACCCTTGCTTTGAAATTTTGTTGCCGAAAAGAAAGGATAAATCCGTTTCTTGTGTCTTCAGCACACTCATCGATACTAATATTTTTAATTTATCAGTGACTCCAATACGTATAGACAAAGGAAGCTGAGCCAGAAACACTGGACATTTCAGAAACATTTCAGGAAACTGAAATGACAGTATTTGTGGGTTGCATTTAAGAAAATTCACTTAGGGAAAAAACAAGGCATTGACGTCAGGTTTTTGACTCACCGTTCCTACGTGTCAATTCCAGTTTACTAGTAGGTAGGGCTGACAATGGGAGAACTTCTGCCAAAATGCCAGTAGGGATGCTTAACAATGAAAGGACGCTGGGATGGCTCCATTTTCAACAGAAACAGCTCCCACGGAACAAAGAAATCAAGAATCTGGAAGTCTGGTGGAAGAATATCAGCAGTATTCTCATGACTTGCTATGCTTGGGTGCTTAACATCTCAACCAGTTTCCTGTGGCAGCTGTAACAAGTTGCCACAACTGGTTGACTTAAAACAAAAGCAATTTATTCTCTCTAACTTCTGGAAGCCAGAGTATTAAATCAGTACCAGTAAGCCAAAGCCAGGGTGTGGTCAGGATCTCTCTCCCTCTGGAGGTTCTAGAGGAGACTCTATCCCTCACCCTTTTCACTTTCTGGTACCTGTGGGCATTCCTTGGGGACTGTACCCTTCCAGTGTCTGCCTCCAGTCCCCCTCTGCCTCTCTCTTATAAGATGTGATTATGTTTAGGCACCATCCAGATAACCCACATTAATCTCTCAGCTCAAGATCTTGATCAGATCTGCAAAAATCTTTTTTTTTTCCCCAAGGAAGGTAGTATTTGCAGGTTCCAGGGATTAGGCCCTGCTAATCTTGGGGAGCCATTCTTCAGCCCACTGCAGAAGTCTTACGTCAGCTGGCATGAAATGACTGTTTCTCCAAGAGAGTAGGCTGTTCTTATTGTTCGGTTGCTGCTCCTGTTGTTGCCTTGAGACCAAAAACTTGGATCTAGCACTGCTGAGTGCTCGATCTCTTAAGCAGACTTAAGAGAATTCCCAGAAACGATTCAGTCCTGTTGACTCTTGTATGCTGGCAGTAGAAGACTGATGAATTCCAAGTGGAATGTTTGTCCAAAACATCTGATCTGGTATTGTTCAAGCTACCTGCAATCCTGTTGATGGCTCATTCATTTTCTTCTATTCGCTCTATGAGTGTGTGCAGTGAGCTAGTGATCGTGAACTAGACCCAGTGATAGTACATAGCTCGAGCCTATCAACAACAGCTCAGGTGCAGTCTGAGGGGAGGCTAAGCACACTTATTACAACACATATTATATTTTAATTTGCTAGGTAGAATGTTGACTTTACTCCTGAAACCTCTTTGTGAATGTGAAGGAATTTGAGTCAGCTAATGAAATGAAAACTGGGCACGATAGAGCCACTTTTCAGGAAAAGTTGCTATAGAAAGCTGCCTGGTAAAATATTTGACAGCATTAAAATATTTTTGTACACAGCATAAACAACTCCATTCTTTACTGAGACATGCTATTTTATTGGGGGGGTATTAAGAATCTTTTATTCAGGACATGCTATTTTAAAGGAGACAATTTTCAAACACGTTTTCATGTTCAAAAGTCATCTTCATACTCTTGCTTCCTTTTGGACAAGGCAAGATAACTTTTATAATCTAAAGCTAATTTATTATATGTTGCAATCATGTTTTCTACACAACTATTAGATCTATATTTCATTATATTTAGAATAGATATTTTTAAATTGTTGTTTCTAGAGTTAAAGTTTGCATTTGGATTCCTGGTTAGGTGATTTGGGGATTTTCTCACCAAAGTTTAAATTGCATCATTCTATTTAATCATGTTTCTTTAAGAATCCCTTCTATCATAATATTTATTTTACAAATGCTACTTTGTGGGAAGAATAAAAATAGGAGAAAAGATAACAAAAAAAGCAAACATTTATGTGGGCTATATATGGTTAAAATATTTATATCAGCAACAGTAAAAATAGCTGCATTTTATTAAGCATTTATTCTATGTCAGGTACTAAGAATTGCATGTCTGCTAGCTAATAATATAATCATCACTACCCCATAACATAAATTCTACTACTAACCTGATATTTCCAGGTAGAAAACTAAGACTTAAAAAAATAGAGTGAACCTAGTTAGTAAGGACTAGGAAAAGACCTTCTGAATTCATTCCAAGGCAGCTGTTGTGCCACTGTAGCAAACACACATAAGGTACTGCTGGAACACCAAGAGGGAAGCAATTATTTTTGCCTCTTGAGCTTCAAGGATGTGCCACAAGAAGTCCTTATGGTGAGTCTTTGAAGCTGACAACATCAGCATATAGGAGTGATTGCTGTCTGCCATGTATTATTCTAATTGTTTGCACGTCTCAACCTCACTCACACCTAGGGCAGTCCTATGCAGTAGAGACTGTTGGTGCCCTCATTGCAATAACAAAGAACTTAGAAACATGGCCAAAGCCACAAAGCTGGGAGTAGTAGAAGAGCCAAGGCTGTCGTCTTCAGAACCATCATTATTTGGTCTCTGTGATGGTACTGAACAAATGCTGACCATGAACATTTGGACATTACACTTGCTATTTTGACTTAACTATTCTATTATTCAGCAATCATCACAAGCAGAAATACTTTCCAGCGTTATTCCCATAAGGGTGATCATGATCAGATTCATTTAAATGCTGACTTTCAATATACTAGTCAGTGAAAAGAAAATGATATCTTGTCAGCATATAGGGTTGTGAAGTCTCAGTATGTAAAAATGTAGCATCTTTACAAATTGTAAAGCATGTGGAAGTATTAAAGAGCTCTTATCACTCCACTAACTATGTATAAAAGTAAAAAATTTAACAATTGGAACGTGTGTTTAGGAATTGCACCCTTCCGGAAAGGTTAGGTGTTGTCTTTTTCTGTTCTCATTGCCAGCCTTTTCATCAATGCATTCATTCAGGAAGATCTTGAGTGCTGTGTTTCCTGCAGATTGCTAGTGTGGAAGCATCTAGAAAGCATAGCTGACTTATCAAATAGTAGGCTTATCATTGACTTGATCAAAGTGACTTGACAAATAGCAGAATTGGGAATCTAACCTATTCATCTCCTTCACCCTCATTGTGTAGGGCAAAGAGTGGATTTCGTTTCCAAATAGTTAAGTTTGGAGATAAGATTCAGCGGATGTTGGAATAACAATTTTACCTGAATTAAAAAAAAAGACACAGAATTGGCACTGTCTTGCTTTGGTAGTGGTCCGAGGTGTGTCCAGTTCTTAAATCTTACATCAAAGGGAACAATTGAAATAGATTCTGAAAATACTTTTTTTTTTTTGAGTCAACCAAGTTTTTTTTTTCCTATCTCGTTACTCAGGAAATAAACTAATACAAACTTGGGATTCCACTGATTTTATTTTACCTACTTGCCCAGGCAGAACATTCTTTACCATATCTGTGAATCCTGTGATGGTGAGGAGTGTATTCGTTTTTCTTTCCATCCCAATATCTAGAGCAGAGCTTGGTATATAAACTGCAATGAATATTTGATGAATGAAGGGGAAAAGTGAGTGAATAGATGGGGGAAAGTAAAGAGAATGATTGAGAAAGAACACATGGCTAGAGGTCAGAGAATTAAATTCCCTTCGATTATGTCTCTGACCACTGCTTACTCATCCTGAAAATGACAGAGTACTTACTCACAAGGCTAGGTGAGACTTGGATGAGTTCCTTCAATATGCAATAAGAACATAGGGTCTCTCTACAGTGCGCCCAACACTGTGCTAACAACAGGGACCTGCTGAAGGTGAATCACATGATTCCTCACAGTGGAAAAATAAATGCAGCTACTATTTTATTTTTTTAATATTAAATTATTTATATATAACTTTTACATCTTTGTGATCTCTGGGGCTCACCTCTCCCCTCCCTGACCATTCCTACCCTGTCCCATCCCCCCCAAGTTGTGTATTTTAATTTGGTTGTTGGCTTGTGAAAATGGAACTACCATATGACCCAGCAATTGTTATCTTGGGAATCTACCCTAAGGAGACCTCAATGCTTGTACAAAGAGACCTGTGCTTGGATGTATATTGCAGCACTATTTATAATTGCAAGGGCATGGATGCAGCTAATGATTTTAAAAGTTGGAGACTATGGTCAATAAGAAAAGGAAGAAGAAGAACCTCCCTGTGTTTGTGGTATCAAGGAAACAGAGAGAAGGTTGCTAAAAGATACAAACATTTCAAACAAGTTTTCAAACAAGTCCATGTTTATCATAGACACCTTTTAATTATCTTACTTCAGATGGGTGCAAGGTCTAATCTATGTACCTAAGAGCCTTTTCCTGATACCTATCGATTCTCAGTCTAAGTATGAGGAGCAGGTGGTAATTCTGATGCTGTAAACTCCAGCTGAAGTTCCCACACCACTGCTGCTGTTTGCGGAGCTACGCATGCACACTGCATCAGCCTTTATTTCCTCTTCTCTAAAATGGGAATAATGCTACCTGCCCTGCCTAGTAAAAGTGAGTGTGGACATGTGACCTGCAAACACTTAACTGATCTCAGGAACAGAAGATGGCAGGTAAGGGCAAGTGCTAAATGACCTTGTGAACATGTTTTGGTCAGTGTTTCGACTTGCCCTCGCTCAATGGGCAGAGCAAATCAGTCCAGTGCTAATACATTCGAAGTCTAGAACTGAAACTCATTCTCAAAATGACCCTCCAGCTTGATGATCTGATGCTATTGACACAAGACACATGAGATCATGTCACTGCCACCATTGCCTTGTTGCCATGGGAACCATAGCAGGCAGCTCAGAAAGCTCCCTGACAGTTGAATTGGAAAGAACAAGAAAACTCAGCCCACTTCCTGCATTAAATGAATTATAAGTACATGTAAAGAAAGAAAAGAAAATTGCTAACCCTTAATCAACTGCTTTTTTTTTTTTTTAGACTTATAAGGAATCCGGAGCAAGTAGGGGACCTCACTTTCCCACACATGGGGTTGCAGCACTTTCATAAGGTTGGAAGGTGGCATTTAGGTACTGGCTAGGAAAAAAAAACCTTAAAATACACAGTGGCTTATATAATAGTCTTCTTTCTCAGACTTGTGCAGTATTAAGCAGCAGCTGAGTCAAGCTTCTTTCATGTCTCTGGATTCAGAGCCAAAATAGAAAGCTATGAGGACACTCACAAAAAGTATCCTCCAGCCCAAGAAGTAGAAATGAGGCTTTAAAAACTCCCTTTTAATATTATATAAGCCCCATCATGAAGACCTGAGAAATAAAATTTGCTTTTCCTTCTTTTGCGAGGCCGTGGTACCATTAGGAAATCACATTTCTAATATCCCCGATATGCTTGAAGGAGTGATTTTTATAGGGGTGGAATGAGCCTTGCCATCATCACGTTGTCATTTTAAGAGGAAGCACTACTCTCTGAACGTTTTCTGAGTCCTGGCTCTGAGCCAGGTGCCGAGAACACCAGATCCTGATCATCTTCCAAGGGCATGTGATGTGGGGTCAAATGCTTCTGTGCCCTGCGCCCAGGGCAATGAGGGCTTATGCTTGAGCAGGGTCACCAGCGAGGGCATCTGGAACTGAGACTGCTGAGGGTGGAGAGAATAAAGCACATGGACTCTGAGGGAGGACTGTGTGTGTTGGTGGTGGGTGTGATGGGTGTGATGGGGCAACTCCTGAAGGATCCCCCTGCTTGAAATCATCTATAGTGTTTTAACTGATGTTGCCGCAATAAAATAATAATATGGAATGAGGACAATCAGAAAAAGCTTCCAGAAGAAGGAAGTTGAATCTGGAAAGACGTAGGATGGGTTCAGGACATAATCACACTGAAACTCTGGCAATTTGAATGGTTTTCATCACTATGTTCCCTCTTGAAGAATCAAGCTGCAGGAAGCTGCCTCTCTCCCTTCCAAAAGTAAAAGCATCACATCCTACTCCAAGAAATTCAGCCTCCTTATTAATGACAAAAGTCCTTTTCCTGAAAGAACATTTTTGTATTCTAATATTTATCTGAAATGCATTTATTTTTTAAACCAAGGAACAGAATATAGCGCTTCCTGATTTATATTAATGTCTAAAGACACAAATCATTTTTTATTCTCTGCTAAGAAGCTGAACCCAGTGGCACAAAAGAAATGAGCATTAAAAGGGTAAATGAATAAATGACATAGAATGATTATAAATATTTTAGAACTCCACATAATATAATTCTCCAATCAGTGCTTCCACTTCTGTCTCTCCAGCAGAAAATGTCAGTTTTCATCCAAGAAACTCTTGGCAAGGTTTCCTGGCTCCCTTTGATATCAGGCAGCATGTATTTCCATGATAGAATTTATTCCCCACTGCAAGAAGCTTATCTGATTTTATGGTGGCAATTTTGCACCTTCTTAAAAATCTAATTTGTTTTACCCTGTACTGATAGCACCACTCAGCACAAGATGGTTGACCAGTACTCCTGTGGTAAGAAGTTCAAATCCATTCGTGAGTTCATACTTTCACTTTCTTTTTTTTTATTAAGTTCTCCCAAGTGACATTTATGAGTTATTAAATATTTTATTAAATATTTATATATGTATATCACATCTTTGTATTCCCCGGGCATCACCCACCACCTTCTCTCTCAGACCGCTCCTTTCCATCTCCATTCCCCCCCTCCCCATCTCCACTCCCCCCACCCCCAACTGTATACTTTAGTATGGTTGTTAGCTTGTTTTGACTTTTCCTCCTGGCCTTTTGCTTGTTTTTCCTATATCCCATATACTAATGAAACCATTTGGTTTCTATCTTTTTCTTTCTGACTTGTTTCTACTGGTATGATTTCTTCTAGGTCCATCCATGTTACCATAAATTCATCAAATTTGTCATTTTTAATTGATGACTCATATTCCACTGTGTATATAGACCACATCTTTTTCATCCATTCATCTATATTGGGATGCTTGTATTGTTTCCCTGCAAGCAATTATAAATAGTGCTGCAGTAAACATCCAAATATATGTGTCCCTTCGTATAACTATTGAGGTCTCCTTTGGGTAGATTCCCAGAAGAGCGATTGTTGGGTCTCCCTGACATACCTGATTCCTAGCCAGCTTTCAGCTTTGCTGTCAGAGAAATTTAAAAGTAATGCCAAAGAAGACCACCAAGCTGAACACCGTGAGCCCTGGTCCAAGACCCTGGACCTTCATATGTTTACATGTAGAGTCCTTAATCCCACATGTGACTTCAAGTTCTGCTGCTGAAGACTTAGTTGCAAGTTGGCCAATGTACCATCTTGGGGCTTTATTGCTCTCCCTCTAAGCTGGGTTGCTCGTTCCTGAGAGTCAGTGAGAAAAGGGTGTCCGCATATGTCCCACTGCCTGAGGGGCTATGGGCATGGCCACTATGGCTGGCCACCCCTGGTCACCTCCATGATGATGCAGTGTTTTGGCTAAGAATATACAGGTGGTCACTTTGAGATTCTGATTTGGTTCCTTGTCTTGTTCTTCCTGTTTATTCTTCCAATGGCTTTGGTCTTAAGTCTTCCAGCACAATTTCCTGGAGTGGAGGTTTAGTGGTAGCACATTTCTGGAGACTTTGCCTGTCTGAGAAGTTTCTAATTTTCCCTTCAGAAAGGGAGGAAGATAGCTTTGCAGGGTAGACTATTCTTGGCAGACACTTTTTATCTTGGAGTTTTTTGAAGATGTGGCTCCATTCTCTCCTTGCCTGAAGTGTCTCTTCAAAGAAATTTGAAGTCAGCCTGATGGGTTGTCCTTTGTAGGTTGTCTGTTTCCTCTCTCTAGTCATTCTTGCTGGCGTGTTCCTGGCCAGCCCAGAGAACCCTCTCCCAGCATCATGCCTGCTGCCATCCCCTCAGACAGCCCCACCCAGAATCCTTAAGGCATCTTCACTTCCCTCTCCCAGATGAGAAAACCTAAGAATATACTGGAATATACTGGGACTCAGACACGCAGTGATCTTAATCTTGCTTATCTCTCTGGGCCTTGACTTTCTTAATGTTTCCAGGGAGCAAAGGGATGAATGAGGGCGTGAGGGCAAACAGCATGATCATTTACATGTATTCTGAATCCTAACAGCTTCCCTGCGAAGCTGGCATCGTTATCTCTATTTCCTGCAAGAGAAAACTACAGATGAAGAAGCCTTTCCTGACAGAAAAAGACTCAGCTAGGGAATCCAGGATTCCTAAGGAATCCTGCAGAGGATAACTTCCCTGGACACACAACTGGGCGCTTGTGGCTGGACCTCTGGCACGGGCCTCTCTGCCTGAGAGCCAGGTGCCAGCCGGCCACCCTCCACCTCATCTAGCTTAGGGGCCGCTCACAGAGAAGCCACTTCCTCATTGCCTTGAGGGTGATCTCACTGTTGTAATCATCCAAGGACCCATGAACTAGCTCAGGTTACAGTAGGAACTGGCCTAAGTGAGCCGATTAGTTTTTTCTGCCACTTTCTAGTGATGGGGCGAATTCTAATAGTAGAAAAGCAATGGAGGCAGATCCAGAGGTTGGGAAAATTCTACAGCCTGTGTGAGTTCTCTGGTGGGTCAGGGAATAGCAGTCCCAGAGACAGGTATCAGAGAGAAGGAAGAAGGTAAAATCAAACCATCACTCCACGGTGTAGCCTTGATCTCTGCCAGCCTGACAGAGGATTCCCTGTCTAATGACTAAAGTGACCTCTTCGAAGCCATTGTCTTTCCTTCCTTCTTCCCCATGAGTGACTAGTACCACATCTATTCGCCCCTTTCTTCTGCCCATCCCATAATCCCAGTTCCATAACCCCAGTGTCTTCCCTATGTTCTCTATCGGCTTCTAGAGAATCCAGAAAATCTCTCTTCAGCTCATAGCACGTATTTGCTGGAAGATGATTGTTTTCTCTTTTGCCTCTCAAATATCTTGACAGCCATCCCAGTATCCTCTTCTGTGTTCTAAATTCTACCTCATTGCTTTTCCTCAACCACCACTTCCACCCCCCACACACCTCCTTATCTCTCTTCTTTTTAGCTCAAATGCTGGTGTAATCTTCATAAGTAA
This sequence comes from Uropsilus gracilis, assembly GCA_004024945.1. Lineage (NCBI taxonomy): Eukaryota > Metazoa > Chordata > Mammalia > Eulipotyphla > Talpidae > Uropsilus > Uropsilus gracilis. The sequence continues at coordinate 6,357 of PVHY01002955.1, read as the reverse complement.
TCGGACAACTTTTTAAAAATGTTTTATTTTATCTTTGGATTTCATACACTGTGTGATTGTTGATCCCCATGGGAATTCCCACCCCTCCCAACCATGCCCCCTCTGGTCTCTCCACCTCCTTTCTTACTATTGTTTGTCCATGTTTGGCCCTTCAGTCTTTTTCTTCTCTGGAGTCATGTCCTTATCTTGGGTGAGGATGTGCTTTCTTGGGACATGGGAGGCTATGGTACTTAGACTCCCAGTCCTGATTTTGCATTCAGGGGCCAGTTTGAGCTCCTTTGGCTTGTATCAGTGCTTCCTCGTTCTTGGTGACCGTTACCTTCATTCCTCCATTCTGTTTTCTATCCCATTTTGTTGCTTCTTTGCTTTGTGTTTCAGGTCTTTGGCTTAGGGAACCTGACTCCCAGCTATTTTTTTTTCCTTTTTGCTAGAGAGTTTCCTCAGTAGGGACAGTCATCAGCAACAGTAGGTCTGACTGGTCTCCTCAGTTTTGGTTTGCCGTGGGACTGCTGCCATGTTTCTGTGCCTCTCTCCCCCTGTGGAAAGGGGGTGTGCTTTGCTCTTGAGAAAGGCATTTCTGAATCAGGATTTTGGCCCCAGCTCCCCAGTGATGCTGCAAGGGACATTCTGTCTTAGGTAGTCACTGTACTTGGTTTCACGTCCTGTATTCAATGATTCTTTCCATGTTCTTTTTGAGTCCTGCCCAGGTGCTGTGTGTTTGCAAGGCCAAGAAAGGGACAACTTTAAAAGTAAAGCAAATATTGCCTTTATTTATAATCTGTCCTGCTTTCTATATTTTATTTTCCTCAATATTAGTACCCCATTCCATGATCATGATTGTTCATTGTTATGCCCTATTCTTTCACCTGCACCCCAGAATTTTTCTCAGAGCTCCAACTCCTCAAGACAGTTCTCTCAATTGCAAATTGCTCCCATTCACTCACTGATTCAGTCTTCCAATGCTTCCTCACTCTGTCTTCTGTGTTAGGTACTGTTCTAATTACTGGTGATATTAGGTGGACACAGATTCTAGTCTCAATGTACAGAGTCCTGTTGGAGACAGAGACCTGGTTCACCAGCTAAAATATCCTGGTCACGGTATGAAAGTTTGTCCAAAAGGCTTTTGCCATCATAGTGGTTATCTTTACAAGCTGAATCTGCTCTAGCTATTTCAGAATTATCTTCTCCCACCATAGCGTAATGGAAAAAAATACTGGAGTAGAAGTCACAAGGGTTATAAATGCTACTCTTGTAATTATGAGCTACAGTCTCTGGATAGCGTTACTTGACTTTGCCATATTTTACATCTTATCTATAAGATGAAAAGATTGAACCAATTCTTTATTCTTTCTCTTCTTCCTAGGGGACCTACAAAAAGTTTCATTGAGAAATAGAGATAAATTTAATGTCCAGAGAACAATATTTTGTTCAATCATTTCTCTCTCCCTCTAACTTCTGTTCTCTTAATTTTAGGTTATTTACTTATTCAGACTCCCTATGGCTTTCTGGAAGTGCTTTCTTACAGGAGTTCATCTGTTTGTTTGTTTGTTTGTTTGTTTGTTTGTTTGTTTGAGACTAGGTCTCGCTATATTTTTCCTGTGGAACTGCAAGTTTATGTTGCCCGGGGTATATCGCAGACTCAAGCAATCCCCAGCCTCAGCTTCCCAGGTAGCTGGGATTACAGGCACGTGCCACCATGCCCAGCTATATTTTTTTGGGACTAGGTCTCACTACGTGCCCCAGGCGGGACTTGAACCGTGATCCCTAGCCCCAGCCGCTTCATAGGTTGAAGCTTACAGACACGCGCCACCATGCCTAGCTTAGGAATTCATCTTTTTATCACAATCCCTCGTAGGGAATCACTCAGTCCCCAGCAGATTGTGGGCAGCCACAGTCTGCAAGCTGTTCTGAGCGAAGTCTGCAGGCAGGCTGTTCTGATCTGCAGGCAGGGCCTGGCAGCTTCTGGCAGCTCAGTCTTGATTCAGGGCTGATTTTATTAAAAGTTACTGACTTCTAGTGTGGAGATTGTTGACACCGCATAAGGCATTTCTGTTTCCATTGCTCCCTGCTTTGGTCTAACATTCCAGAAAGGAATGCTAGGTATCTGTTCTGTGAAAATGGAGATCTCCAGAGGCCAGCCTCATGGAGGTCTGGAATGCCACGTGCTTGCAATTCCATGCAGACTTCGCTCACTCATCTGAAGTCACAAGATCGAGGGCCCTGCTTTATCAACTGGTTTTCCGGTTACCTTCTCTCTGCAGCAATATGTCCATTTCCCATCCTCATCATTTTACCCCAGGAGTCAAGGGAATACCTGCTCCCCTTCAAAATTAAGAAACAACTCCTGAGAAACAGGTGCAAAAGTAGGACAGTGGGGTTATTGCCCTTTATATTTTCTACTATGTGAATTTATTTTTGTATCCTGAGTTTATTGTAAGTATTTCAGCATCAGTTTCCATCCCTGGGATGTGGTAGGATGGAGGGAAGGCTAGTGCGAAAGCTGCCAGCTGGCTCCCTGGTCTTGCTCGAGTAGTTATTCTCCAGATTCTCCGTAGCTGCCTCTCATGGTTCTCAAGATGGTCAGGGCTGAGTCAGAGAACCAATCAAAATCCACCTTTGGAAACTGCGGGCATCTCTAAAGGCCCTTCTTGTCCCATCCAACAACTGGTGTTCTTTCTGTTACGTGGGCTCAGCTTTAAATCTGTTAAAGCATAATTCAAAATGTGATTTATAAGGATGCATTGATTCATGTCATTCAGTTGTAGGAGAATGAGAATCCTCTGACCCTTGCCCTAACCTTAGATTTTGACAGTAAACGAGCAGCCTGACAGTCATTTTCACAGTGACCCTTGGGACACATAGACATCTCAGCCGGGAGCCCTTCTAATTCAGGAATGTTTGGATATTTGAGGATGTTTCTTCCACTCTGCCATGATGATAACTGATGATCCCTCAGAAGACAAAATGGATGTTGGCTGTGATGACACTAGATTAATGAGAAACTTCTTTATCTAGGAAATAAGTCTGCTGGCAGTAACTGATAGTCTTGTGGTGCAAATCATCCCCAGATGCTAACAAGGAGCCTCTGTGAAGAAGAAAACCTTAGCCCTTGCAAAGACACCTGGGAGAGGACCTGTTAGGCAGAGCTCATCACCTGAAATCACAGCCTGTATTGACGATCTGAATTTGTTGGGCAGATATTGCCAGAAACCACTCATCCTTTTGAGGATGCATTCCAAAATTGGCTTTTGAGCTGAACGAGCTTCTCAAAACCAGGTCACTGCCAATTCCTTCATCCCTCGAAGCAAACTTGCTAAAAACCTGGGCCATGCCTGATTCTCTTAACACCTTGACCTCTGTTGCCTACAGTGGTGTCAGGCAGTAGTAAAATGTCATTGTGTGGTGAAAATAAATGCCCCATAGCAAGGGACTGTGTTGCCTATAACTTTGGATTGTCTACAGAACACTGAAGCTATACCTCCTAGATTTTCTAAAGTATGATTTTTTTCCCTTAATTTCCTTGCATTTTTGTTATCATGGTTGCTTTCAAATTCTCAGATGCTACTGCTTTTGCCCATGAATACTTCCAAACTGAAAATGATTCTGCAAACACATGAAGAATGAGCCACCAAGCAGATAGTTACCATGTTCTTGGGAAGAAGGAGGTGACAGTTGAATTGTTAGTGTTTATCCACCAGGGTTTTCGTTGCATAAAACCTCAAAACTATAAAAATAATGACTTCCATTTCTACCAAGATAGTTTGGGTGTATTGAGAATAAAAATCCTTTTCTAGATGATCTCTCATCACTTTATATACTGGAAGAATTTTTGGGTCAAGCTCTATGAAGAGTCACATTTCAAAAGTGACCAGATTTGCAATTCAAACCACATGAAAGTATGTTCATTCAACAAATAGTTATTGAACACCCACTATCTGTCAGGTCCTGTGCTAAGCTGGGGAGATGAGAAAGTGAGCAATTACTGAAAGGCGCGCTGCTTGTATGGAGCTGACGGGGAACAATTAAATTAGTAGACAATGCCACTTAGCAAAAGCATTTAACCTAATGTAGGAAAATCAATCCAGAAATCATGAAAGCAATCAAGAAAAGCAACTTGATGGGCAACACCAGGAGGAAACATCAAAGAAAAAGGATTCCAGGCCAAGAGAACAGCGCTAACAAGTTAGTGAATACAAAACACATGATTTCAGAAAACCCCAGGTATTACCATTCAACACAGAGGTAACAGATATTCACTTATATCCACCTTTACCTCACCATCTGCCAAATGCCATAAAATGTACCAAAGATGTGTGCTAATATGTCTTTCCCGAGAGGATAGATCAGCTCAAAGGTGCTCAAAACTTGAGAACTGAAATAATAATAATGCTTGATTATATAGGCTCAATCAGGTCTAGAGGATAATAAACGATAAAGAAGGAAAAAATGTCCATATTGTCTGGGCCTAATTCTAGAGAATTGTGTCACAGCATCTATACTTCATTATAATCATCATTGCTTTTTGCCACTGAGTGGTTTTCGAAAAGTAAGGTCAACAAATAATTTCTGAATATTTGCATAGTATTGCTGAGTGGGTTCCTGAAGTCAATCAATGCTAGATGGGGGGAGAGGAAAAGGAGAAGGAGGGGGAAGTAGGGAGGGGGAGGGAGAGGGAGGGGAAGGGAATCTTCCCCACACCAGCAAGCAATTATCAGACACCAGCAAGGTATCTGAGAATTCAAGTCAGTTCTGACATCCCCTACCTAGTCAGATTCCATAGATAAATGTCTCAACCCAAAAGACTGCCCTCCAGTTAAGATGCCAATCCCAAGGCCAGGGTATTATCTGGGTTTCCAGTCAGCTACAAATTGCAGGTCCCTGTGACCTCCTCCCTTCAGATGCCAACCACAAGTCCAGGTTGTTATCTGTGCTTCTGATCAACTTGCTATAAACCGGAGGTTTCCACGGGTAGCCCCTTGGGTTCAATGAATTTGTTAAGGTGACCCACAGAAGTTAGAAATATTTTGCTTACTAGATTACCAGTTTCCTCAAAAGGACGTAATGCATGAACAGCCAGATGGAAGAGATGTACTCTTTTATCATATCACATCTAAATGACTGCAAAGTCCTCTCAAAGATCTCACTCCTCCAACCTCATTTTAGTTAATTCAACCTCCACCCGGCTGTCAGGGTTATCTTTTCAAAGTACTTATCTAGTATTATTCTCTGCCTAACATCCTTTAAGGGCTCCCAGGCCTCCTATGTAACAGAGTCCTACTTCACCAGCATGTTCCAAATGATACTTGCCTCTCACCTCTCACCACTGCACCCTAAATTTCAGTCGTGGTCTTCTCACAAGTCGGGGCATTGGCTATGTGTCTTCCAGGAATTTACCATGCATTCATTGTCACAGGCAGCTTTAGGTACAATGTATTTGTCACTACAAGAATAAATGAGGTAACAGACCTTGTCTGCCCATAAAGGATTTAGTAGGTTAGTAGAAAAATATATTAGAATGAGTCAAAGAGGTAACATCGTGGTAGGAGAATCTCAGAGTAAATGATGTAAATATATATATATACACAAATATATATACATATATAAATGATGCAAATATATATACACATATATGTGTGTGCAATCAAGAAAAAGAAAAGAGAAAAAATTTTATAGAACTTCACTTTAAAAAATAGTGAGTAAAGGGATAAAGAAGATGGGGGTGGGAAGCATCAAGACCATTGATTGACTGATCAACTCTTTCTTGTTCTAAAGAATACTTAAAATAGCTCATGAAGTAACATGAGAGGTATCAAATACTTTAAAATCATGTATAAAGACAGAGCAAAAATAGAGAAGGGATCCAGTTGACTTGGACCTTTAAATATCAGTAGCTCTTTCTGGGATATTGCAAGGAAAAAATCAAGATGAAGGTGAGAACATTAAAAAAATTGCAATAGAAGAGAGAGATGCTGAAGGCATTTATGCTATGAGGGAATCTTGTGAAACTGAGGCATGCTCATGTAAGATTAGAGACCTGGTGAATTACTGTCAGGGAACTGTTATAGGAACACTCAAGAAAAAGGATTTCCAGGCAAAGAGCAATCCAGCCATAGTTAAACAATGCGAATCTGCAGAGAACTAGCTGAACACAGTTATCTGACTTTTTCTGACATTTCGCAACTCAGATTCAGGAAGAGACATCCTGACAGATTGGCACGTGCCAGGGATGACAGAAGTGCTGGCAGCAGACACCAGGAGTGTCAAAACGTACACCCTCACCATCCTCACCACCCTCACCATCCTCGCCACCCTCACCACCCTCACCACCCTCACCACCCCTCACCATCCTCGCCATCC
>PVHY01002954.1:42642-116343 GCA_004024945.1 Uropsilus gracilis | reverse complement strand
AAAAAAAAAAAAAAAAAGAAATTAAAAACATCACAGAGCAAATTCAATTAGTAAATTTTCAATTGCTTCCTTAATCTACCTATATTTTAAAAGCTTAATTATCCCAGACAAAATTTTATTAGCTAAGTTATACATAATACATTTGTATATACCTAAATAAAGTAAGCATTTTAATAAGTTAAAAATAAGCATTTCATATTATTTCCTGTTTTTCCAAGAAGCTTGGGGGAAAAAAAATGTTCAGATTCATTCTATGTGTTCGAATATTTCCAAAATAAAAATTTTGTAAATTTTCTTAGCTTTTATAGAAATGGTTATAGGCATCATATAGGGTAACCTCAGTAAACAAGACCTTCACTGAATATTTTTTAAAGTATTTTATTTTATAAAACCTTATATTTTTATTAATGATTCAGAAAGAGAATTTTCTATCTACTTTTTTCCTTATTGTAGTAATGCATTTCATATAACATGAATTAACAATATTTTTATATAAAAAAGGGTAAATTTTCAGTAAGTAAAGAGCTGAAGAAGGGGGAATTTTCCTCATTTCTTCTAGTTCTTTCATAGAACTATCCTTCCAATCTCACTATACCCAAATGCCCTCTTTTCCCAAACCCATTTCAATTATATTTATGACCTAAGCACTGGTGCCACCCCACTAATCACTAAATCCAATCATTCATTAATCAGCAGCACTGCATTAGCTGACCCCTCTCTAGCTTGGTTCAATATTTTTCACTTGCTTTCAAAACACTTAACAACCATGTATTCCTCTTATCTCAGTTTCTCCTGTCTTGGTTTCCCCTGTAACCCTCATCATTTACACAGCACATATTCCAGGGCTCAACACTTGACCTCTTCTCATTATCTGCTCATGCTCAATCCCTCAGGGACTTCCCTTATGACTTTAAAGACTGTCTTTATCTAATAATGACCAAATTTTTATCTCTATTCAAGTTCTGTTTCAAGAACAACACACATACAATACCACACATTCACATACACAAACACACACACACACACACACACATCTACTTGAATGAAAGGAAATCTTCAGTTCAACCTTTCCAAATTGTATTACTGTATTACCCCAAACCTCCTCCAGCTATCACTCCCCTAAGTCAGTTGGTAGCAATTTAATCCTTTCTATTTGTAAGGTCAGAATCACTGATGCAATCGGTGACTTCTCTTTTCTATCACAGTCCAAATCCAGTTCCTCAGCAAATTCCACTGGCCCTAGCTTCAAAATATTTCTAAAGTTCAGCATTTCTACTACTGCCCATCTCCTTTGAGTCATTTTCCCTTAGTTCCTAGAAAGCCTTCTTTTTTCTCTCCTTGTCACAAACCCTCCTCCTAACCTATCCTTCAATAGAGCTTTTAATCTAAGACTCTGGCAAGGCTCTCAATTTCATTCATTGTAAACCTCACAAGGGCTTATTATTAGTGGATTCCACTCTAAGTTTCTTCCCTGACTTTCTCTCCTATAACCTTTCTGTCACACAGTAGGTTACAGGCATCAGGCTTTTTGGTCTTCTTCAAAATGCCAAGCATATGCTTCGAAGTATAAAGGAGATTACTTGTTGAGATTGATGGGAGGAGAGAGAAATAGTGATGATGATGATGACTGCTGAAAGGCATGGGGTTTCATTTTGAGGAGATGAAAATGTTATAGATAAGCATAGCTATGATAGTCGTACAGCACTATGAATATATGAAAGCCATAAAATTATATAATTTGAATGGTTAAAAAGGTGAACTTACTATGTCATATCTTACCATAATGTTTTTAAAATGCTAAGCACACTCTCAGCCTTGGCTGTAGTGGTTTCCTCTGCCAAGCAAGCTTGTAGTCCTGGCCCAAAAAGCCTCTTGACTGACTTTCTCACACTAAAAGACTGTGTCAAATATTAAGTTCTCAAAGAGGCCAAACCTGACCACCTTGTTTAAAAATGCTCCCTAATCCGTATCTACCCTACCTTCTCAATTCTTTTTTCTTTACACTTGTCTTTTAACACACTCAATAAGGCATGTATTGAATATATGTTTAGTTTACTGTCTCCTTTGTTATCAAGGAAGCTCTATGACAGCAGGGATCTTCATCTATTGTGTTCAGCAATAGATTCCAAAGTGCTCAGATAACTGCCTGGTACACATAAGCACTCCTTTAAGTATCTGAGAATAAATGTTCTTATCGGAGAATAAATCTTCATGAATTTCTCGAAACTCTTTTAACAGCTTGATTGATTCACTACTTATTTGAGAAATATGTATTAAACCTACTATAAGCCAGGCAGTGTACCAGATGTCAGCAATTCAGTGGTGAACAAAAAGATATAATAACCCCACTAAGTATAAGAGGAACTTCATGGAGAACTGTGTGTAGAATAATCTCCTGAAACTATAAACTAGTCCTCTTTTTTCTCAAAATCAGAGGAGGAATGAAAAGTTCATTGTTTTCAGATCCACATACTCCAGAGTAACCCTGAAGATACCCTCAGTATCCATAAAGTTGGTCTTCTTGAGTAAACAGTCTGAAGAGAAGATCAAGCTACATGGGCACTCCCAGAACAAATCCTAAACAGATCTTTGCATTGGACAGTTAAAGCCCATGAGGTTGACGAGCTGGAGCTTTTGTTTGGAAATGGAGGACTCCAGAGGAGATCTAACCATTGGAAGTGATGCTGTCCCTTGGGGTATCCAATTGTTTTTAGATACTTAGAGAATATAGATACAGAATGAAAAAAACTGTGAGTCCATTTAATAGTGTGACTAGGTGACAATACAAGAGGAGAGGATCACTACTGGCTGCTTATGAGGAGGAAAGAATTCATACTAAGCACTAAAACTTTGGGAGCTGAAGCAAAATGTATCCAGCCTTCTCACAGTGAAACCAGCTGCTAGTGGAGCCACCCAAATTGAATTGACACTACATGTCTAAGAGCCCAGAAAGTGACAAACGGACTGAAAATCAAATCCCATTCCTCCTCCATTTTCTACAAACAAATGAGCCTTTGAGATGTATGTATGCTTGTGTGTGTATATACACATATATATATATACATATATATATATATATATACACATACATATATATACACATGAACAAGGAAGAATTCCTACTATTCAATGATACTTGCCTTTTGGTAACTCATGGTTACAAAGAAAGAAAATGAAGCTTGTGCTCTTTCAACATTTTATTAAGCAATACTGATCTGTAAGTTCACAGAAGTCAAAGAAATTATGCCACCTGTCTATTACTATTGTTATAAGTAATGCAGTTCTTTCGAAATAGCAGCTTGTCAAGAAATGAATGAACAGTGACTTAAAATGAGATGAATGGAAATCTGTTTGCATTTTGCAGTAGTTTAATAGTTTTCTAGAAAAATACCACTTCATTTCAGCTGCCAGTAAATATGGTTGTAGGAATTAGTTTTTGCTTTTATCCTTAAGTTATGTTTCCTATTACTAGAACTTCAGTCTCTGCAGCATAAAAAGAATTCTGTTCCAATCTCTTCAATCCACCAACCTCCTTGACAATGTGCTTTTTCTTTTGTCCTTTTTCAACTGTTTACTTGCCCATATTTGGGTAAGTTACTCATCTTATTTTAAAATTTACTTTTAAATTCTTGCCTCAAAAAAGAAAAAAGAAAAAGCATTACTGTCATGTTAGGTTATTCAGCAACAATCTATTCTCCTCCATGGGACAAACTGAGCCTTCACCCCCCATAGTTTATCTGCTTTGGGAGCTGGATTACTGCCTCATAAAACAGCACAACAGTACTATTATCACATAATCATTATCATTACCTCACTTTCAGCCATACAGATCCTTCTAATCCTGAACATCTTGCCTCTCTAATCTTGCTTTATCTATCCTCTCCTGCTGTGAAACTGGTGTGTTCCATTTTCACAGTAGCTTAATGTAATCACAAATGGAAAACTAAAAAATATTTTTTAACTAGGTTGCTTTTTATTGACATCACTTTGTTAAACAAAAAATTGAAATAGCTGCATATTTCATATAAGTAAGTAAACATGTGGGTGGCAGGCAATGGGTATAGAATTTAACCTATGTCCATGTTTTCTTCTTCATTCATATAATTCTTCCCATTATCACTTCATTTGGAAAAGATTTAACACACTTCTGAGTGGGAACTCCACAGTTAGCAACAGACTGTCTGTATCCAGAGCAGAATTTGAAGAAGCACAGTCATTCTACTGAGATATACTCAGAGGATATAAGCCATTATTATTTTATAGAACCTTTGCTGTGTCCAGGTTAAGTTGTGAGGAACGGTGAAAGCGCATTCTTTTTATCACTGTAACCAAAAATGGGCTACTCTAACTATAAAAAGACAGTCCAAACCCTCCAAAACTGGAAAGATATAGGCACTAGACTTTAGTCTTCATAATCAAAGAAAATAAAATCAAAAAATACTTTATAACAACATCAAGGAATTAATTCATCAGAGTTCACATTTATTCCTTCACATTCATAGATCATCTTTTTCATGTAAGTTATTTCATTTATTATTTTCAATAACTGATACAAAAAAGAAATGAACACAAAACAACGAATGAATGGAAGAAAAGAAAACCATTATCATCAAATTCAAACCATTCTAATAGTTAATATTTCAATTTCCAACTTTTTACATACTTTCACATACAAATAGCTTTTAAAAATGTTTCCCGAAATTTGAATCACCCAACATGTATTCTTTTGTGTCACCTAACAATGCTGTAAGAAGGTCTTCTCTGTCAATAAATGTGAAGTGATATTTTCTCTATGAGATGCTTCCATTCTTAAGTTCACAATAAACCAGATTATCCATAAAATTTGATTCCATTATAAACTGGCAGCCAAGCCAACAGAAACTGTTGAAGAAAATAAGAGAATAATATCTTGAAGTGGGATTTTAGGGAGAAAATATAAAACAGAAACAGTAAAATAAAGTTGTGATTAGCATACAAATAAAGTAAATGTTAATCACAAAATAGAGATAAGATAATTAATACTTACCCTAATCCTTAGGGGGGGAATGGATGACATGTATATGGTATAAATTTCTATTTAAAAAATAAAATAGGAAAGAACATCAGGAAAAATGAGAAATGCTAAAGATTGATGATGATATAGTATCAATTCAATTATCTCAAGGTTTTAACGTTACCTCTAAATGCTTTTTTATCCACTCATTTTTCTCAAAACAAGTCAGTTAAACTCTTGCTTCTTTCTGTGACTTAGGGTTTATAATATCTGATACAACCTTCCCACAAAAAAACAGGAAAAGATAATTACTGTAAGTCACATAATTGGAATTCTTCATAAGAAGTATCAAGTTTCCATACAGACCAGAAACTGGAAAATATATTCAGAAAGTTCCTCAAAGAACCACAAATTATGGTGAAGACAGCAGCCAGGAAATTCCAAGTACTAGATTTGAAAAGGTTTATGTATTGGGGGCTGACAAAAATACATCCCAATGGTTCTCTTATCTCCTAGTTAAAAAAAAAAAAAAAAAAAAACAAGACCCTGAAGTGTCTGAAACAAGTGGGACTTGTGATTGGAAGTCAGGTTTTTAAAGGCCATGATTTAAAACTTAATCTATGCTATTTCCAAATGTTTGCTAAAAATATTGGTGTTTATATAATAGAAGCTATTCCCAGAATAGGAACAGTCCGATTTCCAGACTGATTCAAACTCTACCTTACTCTCTCCCATATCATCACACCTTTTTATGGCATATATTTAAAACATATTGCATTTCTTGGCCCAAGAAACAAATGCCACTCTTCTATTAGCTATTATGTATTGAGATATACTGCGACCAGCAATAGTGTCCAGTAAGGAATAGAATCACTATGGGATTTGAACAACTCAGTATTATTAGGAAACTCTGAAAGTTGGCTTGGAGCCTTATCAGAATACTTTGAACTAAATTATTATAAAATGTTGTTAATTTGGGTATTTAGCTGAATGATGCTATTGCCTTTTATATCAGTAGTATAACACAAAACAACTTTCTCTATTAATTTTCCTTACTGTGACACTGTAGCCTATGCATAGTGAAAAGCCCCCCACATAAGGTTACAGCTTACTTCATAGAAATAGCTGTGAACAACATCTGAAACAGTGAACAACATCTACAACAGTGAAGCATGATGAAAACAGAAATAACGGAGAAAAATAAAAGTTCATAGTATTTGAAGCAAAAGATACCTTTTAGCACCAGGAAAGAATATGAATTCATCCATGTCAAGTATGGAACATTTCCCAAAAGGATTTACAAAAATTACTTTAGTAAATCACATTTTCATTTTAAAGGAATTATGCTCTTTGAATTTTTAGCATACAATTATTTTTCCTAGGGTAGCAACTAATTAAATAACTAAAGGAACATAATAAATAGTATAATTTGAGCTGAAAGCATTTGTACTTAAAAGTTACCACATTCTAGCTGAGGTCTCCCTGGACTTTGAGAATTAAGTTTCCTCAGTTCCAGAGTCTGGGACACCCTCAGTGGCCTAAAGATAGCTCCTAATTCCTGGTGCAAAGCCTGTAGGATCTAGACCCTGGAACTATTCAAGTAGTGGATGAATTACATATTACAAACAACTACCACCTTTCAAATAAGTTCTAACAAAAAGAAGGCATTTTTTCAGTGGGGGAAGTACAGCATAGATCAGGGAATAACACACTGGAATTCAGCACAACAAAACATAATACTCTGAATCAAAACTGCAACCTTAGACTCTGACCTAGCCATTTCTAGTTAAGGCTTTCATCAACATCCAAGTAAAAAGAAATCAGAAGAATACCATGGTAGTTTAATTGTATAGTATGATATTTGCAGTTAAAAATCTAAGAATTGTTAGACCTTTCCAAAATAATTTTCTCCAAGTGCTGCAGTTAGATTCCTAATAGTATTTTCTATTATATGACATTTCATATGAAAAACATACTACACAAATGAAATTTCAAGTTAGAATACCTTTTCACACAGTCAATATCATCCTTAATAATATAAAACTGAAAGCATTCCTTTTGAGATCAGGAACAAGATAAGGTTGTCCATTCTCACCACTGCTTTTCAATATATTACTGGAAGTCTTAGCTAGATCAATAAGGCAAGAGAAAGACATACAATAAATTCAAATAAGGAAAGACATAGTAAAATTATCACTGTTTGCAGATGACATGATAATTTATATAGAAAACCCTAAAAACTCTACAGAAAAACTAATGAAAAGAATAAACTAGTTCAGTACAGTAGGCAGTTATAAAATCAACACACAAAAATCAGTCACCTTCTTATCAACACACAAAGAATCAGTAGAAAAAAAGAAGAAATTAAGAAAGCCACTCCACTTACAATTGTACCATAAAAATGAAATACTTGGGAATAACCTTAAGAGAAGATGGTAAAGACCGATACAAAGAGACCTATAAAACATAATTTAAAAACTAATAGAAGACACAAATAAATGGAAAGACATCTCCTCTGCTCATGGATTGGAAAAATTAACATTATCAAAATGGCCGACCTACCAAAAGCAACCTACAGATTCAATATAATTACAATGAAAATCTCAGTGACATTCTGTAAAGAAATAAAACAAATACTGCTGAAATTCATAAGAAATAGTAAAAATCCTCAAATAGCCAAAATCCTCCTGACCAAAAAAAGAAAGAATGGAGGGATTGTACTCCCACACTTTAAATTATGCTACAAAGCCATAATAAGTCGAAGAGCATGGTACTAGAATAAAAGCAGACACACAGACCAATGGAACATACTTGAAAGTCCAGAAATAAAGTCACCTATACAATGATAAACTACTCTATGACAAGGGGCAAAAAACATACATTGGAACAAGGATTGTCTCTTCAATTAATGGTGCTAGGAAAACTGGACTGCTACATGCAGAAGAATAGATGTAGACTACTTCCTCACACCATACACAAAAACTAACTTAAATTGGATAAAAGACTTGGACATAGGACATGAAACCATAAAAGCTATAGAAGAAAACATAGGTAAAATACTCCATGGCCTATACCACAGAAATATCTTCCAGGATGCATCCATACAAGCAAAAAAACAAAATGAAGAAAAACATAAACATCTGGACTATATGAAGCTAAAAAGCTTCTGCACAGTAAAGGAGACAATAACCAAAACAAAGAGACACCCAACCAAATGGGAAAAAATATTTGCACTCCACTCAACTGACAGGAATCTGATACCAAAGATTCACAAAAACTCACACAATTTAGCAAAAACAAAATGAAAAGCCCAGTCAAAAAATAGAAAGTAGAGCTTAAAAGATAATTCTCCAGCACAAGGAAATACAAATAGCCAATAGGCATGTGAAAAAATGCTCAACCTCACTTATAATCAGAAATGCAAATCAAACCACAATTAGATACCACTTCACACCAGTAAGAATGGCCCATATCAAAAAAAAAAGAGGGGGGAGCAACAACAAATGCTGGCACGGATGTGCAAAGAAAGGAACATTTACACTGCTGGTGGGAATGCAGACTGGTCCAGCCACTATGAAAAGCTGTGTGAAAAATCCTCAAACTACTGAAAATGGAACTACCATTCAATCCAGCAATTCCACTAATGGGAATCTACCCAAAGGATACAAAAACACTCATCCAAAAGGATACCTGTTCTTGGATGTTTATTGCAGCACTGTTTACAACAGCCAGGTATGGAAACAAACCAAATACTCCAAAACAGAAATATTTACACAATGGAATATTATTCAGGGAACAAAAAAAGACAAACTTGATGTATTTGTGATAACATGGACGACCTAAAAGAATTATACTAGTGGGAATAAGCCAGAAAGAAAAAGAGAAATACTGGACAGTCTCGCTTATATGTGGAATATAGGGGAAATAAACAAAAAGACAAGTAAAACTTAAAACTAGCAAACTGTCAGGAGAACTGAAGCCTAGAGCAAGGTGGGGGGGAGGGTTAAAATAAGGGGAAGGGTGGGCACAAGAGACTAAGATGATGGTTCATGGGTGACAAGGTGGTGAGAGAACCTGAGGATATACACAATGTAAATATATACATATATTTATATATTTTATATATATAATATATTTTATACATTTATATATTTATATAATATATTTTATATTATATATATAAATACATATAATATATATACATATATGCAATTCTTTTTAAAAAAATATCTCTTTCAAGTTAGACTATCTCCATTACTATACCTCTGGATTATATACAGTGTCATAAACCAATATGAATTCAATTTTACCAAAAAAAAAAAAACAAATATATATATATATATATATATATATATATATATATATATATATATATATATATATATATCTTGTTAAGAAGATGAGACTGACTGACATGGACATCAGAAACATAGGAACTTACTGTCTTGGATGAAGTCTAAAGCATCCAGAGAAAATATGCATCGTGTCTTATAGAAAAGGTGAGCTGTATAAGAATTACTCCTCTTAAGTATGTTGCTCTTATAATCCATGCAGTATATCTTTAAATGCTGTCTTTATTTATCTTGGAAGTTTTACCCTGTATTATGATAAAAGGAGATTAAAATTCCAGGAACTATTAGCTGTTCCCAAAAGGCGCTCTTGTTCTCTTGTGTCAACTTAATATATTTGAAGCTGAGCCCATTTTTTATTAAACTATAGGAAGACTCTGCCAGGTCTCGGGTAAAATTTATCACTGTATTTCTTTTTCCTATCATCTGAAATGTTTTTGAAGAAAATCAAAGGTATATCTAAAATAGAATTTTATTTTTAACTTCTTTTACTACTTAAAAAGCACAGGTTGTCAATGATGCTGATCTCTGGGTGAAGGGAAGAAGCCAAGGTGGTCAGGAAGGCAGCTCAAAGTTTTCACAAAGTCCTTGGTCAGCTTTTATGTACATCAAAATGAAACCTCTGGCCCCTTGGTGACTAAAAGCCTTCATCCACTCACAGCCTCTCTCCACTCTAGTCTTCGTGCTGTGTGGTTGCAGGGGCTCTTCCTTTCCAAATCAGAATTCCTATTTCTCCTTTGTAAGAGTAAGATCTGCTCAAAGTAACCCAGATAAAATGGGGTTCCTTCTATTTTTAATGGCAGTTTAGAATATTTTAAAAAGATGTATCCATCTATCTGCACATGATCTTAGGTTCTTTTTCACAGTGCCAAGGATGTTTCATTATCTTTTTATTTGGGACACTGTCTTTCAGGGAAAAGAAACAAGTGGCATATTAATCTTAAAAGTATTGTGATAAACTAGACAATTTCCAACAGTAAGTGAAAGGCCAGTGAAAAATCTTTAAGGTACATTTAAAATACCGACTAGCAGGAGAAGGACTGTGTTTAAAGTTAAAAATTAAAGGATAAACAACTTGTAAGCATTATCATTATAAAGCAGGGTATCTTAGGCAATGTTCCTGACCACCACAAGAGCTGGTGATTTGCCTCTAGAGTCTGCTCCACACCTCCCTAATAGGCCTGGAAGCTACAGACAATTAATTATTAGATTATGTAACTCCCACTGCTAAAAGCGAGTGGAACATTCTATGGTTTAACTGCAAGTGTGCTGTTTTTCAGATAGGAGTGCAATTTCATCAGTTCACTCATCTGTATCTTTGTGCTACTTAATCCTGGCTTCCCAGGGTTTTTCTTTAATTGGCTCAGCCTTCTTCTGCCCTCAATCAGCCTGATTTTATTTTTGGGTTCCAAGTGAAGATGACTAACTCTGAAAATTGTTGTACCATAGTTTTATAGTGATATCAGATATGGATATCCATCTATAACTGCTACATTTATTTGGATCCACCTATAACTGCTACATTTATTTATTTATTGGGATAACACTGGTTTACAGTACTATATGTGATTCAGAGGAAGAGTTTCACACTTAAACATACATCACCACACCACACCATCAAGAGAGTACCCATATCTCTTTACCATATGCTTTAGGACTTCCCTCTCCTGATTTACTACCCCAGCGCTCCCTTCTGGTAGCCTCAATTCTACTATTATAGTTCTAGGCTTTGTTTTGGTTTAATTTGCTTATAAGTTCTGTTTCATTTCTCTATATTCCATATGTAAGTAAAATCATTCAGCATTTGTCTTTCTCCACCTGGCTTATTTCACTTAGCATAATCCTCTCCAATTCCATTCATATTGTTGTAAATGGTTAGAGTACCATCTTTTTTTATTGCTTAATAGTATCCCATCATGTTATTCAGTAAGGAGAGATGGGGGGGGGCAAGCAGACAAAGGACACCTTCGTAATCCATTCTTTTGTCACTGGGAATTTAGGTTGTTTCCATAACTTGTCTATTGTAAACAGTGCTGCAATGACACTGAAGTTCATTTATCCTTTCGAATAAGTGTAAAACATTCATACTTTAAAGGTCTATCTTTCTATGATTAATAAAGACATCTATTTAGGAGCTTCTGGAATGTACCTTATACCAAGGAATTATTAGAGAAGCCATTTATTACACTAGAGTTAAGGTATGACAGCTAGCATTTGTGATATTGTGAAAAACATCGTATTTGTGATATTGTGAAAAACATTGTGAAAAACCAAGACGTGCCTTGGTTACAATTAACTTGAACATATAACACACATGCAATGTCATCACTCTGAGCCTCAGTTTATTCATCCAGAAATTGAGGATTAAACTACCTACTTTATGTAGCTCACTGTTGCCTGTGTATCCTTTCTTTCCTTTTTCTCTTTTCCCTAATAAATTTTCTATATATTGATAAAAACATAGGTAAACTAAATACTTTAAGGGTTTTGGTGAAAGGTAAGTGAAAAATAGTGGTAAAATGTCTTGAAAATTATAAATGCTATAGAAATGAAAGGATCAGAGTATTACTGGTATTCTCAAATGCTATCATTATGGCAGTAATTGGTTCTTAAAAACTTGATGTTTATACTATTAAAAAGTTATTTCAGAATCTCCTTTTGCAATTTGTTTCTTTCTTGATGAGGGCAAATCCTACATCTCTGACAAAATGATAATCCCAGATTAAGTTACTGTTGGTGAATCCAGGGCAACTGGCTAGTGAGAGTTGCTATGAAATGCTCACTTTTATTTCTTTCACATGTAACTAGTATTTGTGGAAGAGCGCAATTCACAGTGCCACAGTACCACAAATGCTGTCAATTGATTCAATGAAATTTCTACTGCTAATATAAAATGGAAGGAATGACAATAAAATCCTGAGTAAATATCAATTAAATAGCATCAAACTGTACTGAGAAATAACCATATGATTTATGGCCATTTCAGTGACCATAATGATGCAAGGGTAGTGTGCCTTCAAGGCTTCAACCATCACCTTTTACCAAGAAAAGAAACAAACATATGCTGCCCATACTTTTCCCCAAGGCCTTAACCAAAATCTTGAATTACACTTCCAAGTTTCTGACACAAATTCTAAAATTGAATTCAACTGTCTAAATTAGATTTGCCTATTTTTTTCATCAGTGACATCATCATTCTCTCAATCACCCATGTTAGTACTTCACTGGTTCTTTAAAAATGCCTATCAACAATTACTTTCATTTACTTTGGCCATTAACTTACTAGTAAGCCTTTATCCTCAAGTCTAGAATAATAGTTACTTTTTTTTATGACTCTGTACACCTCAGAACACCAATCTCATGCCAAGTTTTTAAATTCTATCTGAAGTAATTTTCCTTAATTGAGGTCACTCAACAGAAAGATGTTTCCAAGTTTTAGTAAACTGAAGTTAGTAATCTGGCTGTTTCAGTAATATATGCCTAGCTAGCTCCAAATCAGTAATAAATACAGTGCTATAAATAACTACTAACCAAGCCCTCTTCCACAAATATTAGTTATGTGTGCAATAAATAAAAATATGTGTGTAAAATAAATAAGTTATGTGTGCATTTCATAGCAACTCTCACTAGCCAGTTGCCCTGGATTACCCAATGGCAACATAATCAGGGATAATCAGTTTGTCAGAAATGAAGGATTTGCCTGCACCATGAAAGAAGCAAAAGAATTGCCCAGTCATGGTCTTAAATTGAGTTAAGATTAAGGTGACAGGCTGTTTCTGTTTGCCCAAAACTGAGGTTCTTAGGACATGGAAATTTCAATATTTTTTTCTCACATAAACTGGGATGAGCTGGTCACCCTCTAAAAGTCACAGTGAGACACACTGAACTGAAAACACAGCAAAAAGCACAATCAATCAGATCAGAAAATTCAAAGTCATGTGGATAAGAGGTCAGAGTTCCCTTTGGCACTCTTTCCCTGGCAAAAGCCAAGGAAAAGTCACCTAAAGCATATTTTTACCACAGCATGGTATTTGAAATGCATTACCTTCCCACCCCATAACTGTACACAATAAGTCTTAATTCAGTCAAGTATGTAAACCACCATCTGACACCACATGAACTACCAAGGTCTGTGTGTTCACTTCATTTGTTCGGTTCATTCCAGGACAAAACCCAAATGCAACCAACATATACATAGAAAATGGAGTTTTATAAGCCACAAACTCAGGAGTGTATGCAGTGTAACTATCTCAATTTCACTTAAACTGAACTTAATTTCCACCTTAAATCCCCAATTCCAGCTAATAGCAGACAACTTAATTGAGTCACTTCAAGTAAATGTAATCAAATTAGTGATTACTCAGTTATTTCTGATTTAAACACTGTCAACTTGGATTAAGACCCAGGTATTCTCTTCTTTGAGATCCTCCAAGTCAGGATTCCTGAGTTTGAGAATAAAGATCTAAAGTTTTTCTCAAATTTCAGAAGCATTAGAAACACCAGGAGGGTTTGTTGATTATGGATCCTGGGTAACAGCCCCACTGTTCAGAGTCAGTAGGACTGGGGTGGGTACAGGAATTTGCATTTGTAACAAGTTCCTAGGTGATAGTGATGCTACTGGTCTCAAAGACCATATTCAGAATTATTGGCATATGATTAGGGCTCTTCTGGGTGACTTTAGCTCATTAGTTTTCTTCAATCCTCTGAAATGTCTCCCTCAAGCATTTGATCTCTCCATAAGACAAGAAGAAAACTGTCACTGAGGGTAAAATTTATGTCTTAACTGTCTAGACTTGGGGATGGGTAAAACAATATAATGTAAGGAAATGCTGGTTGCAGAAGCACTTCAAATGATAAATCAACATTATCATGTTGCTACATCAATGATGTCATTTCAGCATTGTACACATAGTTCCCCCTTGGTACCTCCTATAGTTTTGCTTTTTTATTCTTAAGTAGGGGTACAGAGTAAAGATAATGATTTGTCCAGTGGTCTATAAACTTGCTTCTTAATAATAATGTGACCTTGGAGAAGTTTTTTAAATGTACCAGCTCTCAGACCTCTTGTGAAAAAGTAAAGCTGATATTATTTTCCCTGTCATGAAAATCTCATGAAGTACTTACAAGACTTAAGAATAATATTGGATAATATACTTTAAAAATAGTTAAAGGTTATATTTAAGACAAAAGATCTTATAAACACATAACTTTCCGTCAATATAGTTAACTTTACAAAAAATGAGACAATTGGACATATATATGGATATACGTGTGTACAAAGACATATATACACATGTGTATACATACACACACATAAAATTGTAGCATTCACCAAAACTACCAATACTATCAGGTACTTACTGGTTAAACTCATCAGCAGTGCAGAACTTGAATCAATTATGTACACATCTTCCTAACTCCACACTTAAGGCTGTTAAGTTGGCAGCTTGAAATCAACAAATACTACAAATCAGGATTGTTTTATGCTTTATCTACTTATTATAGGGAGCTAGCTATTAAACATTTAAAGTATGCTGCTGCTTATAGGACATATTGGACTTCTGAGAGGCAAATTACCAGAGTGAGTTTTGGCGAAGTGATAAACACATATATTTTCTTTCTCCTTTTATATCACACAAAAATGTCATCATTTAAACAAAAGATTATGAAATACATACAAATATGGAGCTTTACCAAATTCTCTCCTTTATTGGTGGCAGTGATTTTCAATCTGTTTAATGGAGGCACCTATTTAAAAGGCAGCTAGTTCGGTCAGAGAAATAAATAATATTTAAGCAAATAAATGCATTAAATACACACAGAGAGAGATACACACAAACACAAGCACACACAAATTTCAGGGCCCTACCCATAAGATTCTGAATAAGTAATCTGAAGAAGAATCCTGAAGGGCATTTTTACAAACTCTAGGTTTGTAGTCCTCAGATAACATGTGGCACTAAGGATGAAACACAAAACCTGGCTTATAAGGTCCTGGCTTTTTTGGTTACAAAATTCTTTCTTCCCCTTGAAAAAATAAAGCTGATATTATTTTCCCTGTCATGAAAATCTCATGAAGTACTTACAAGACTTAAGAATAATATTGGAGAATGTGCTTTAAAAATAGTTAAACGTTATATTTAAGACAAAAGATCTTATAAACACATAACTTCCCATCAATATAGTTAATGATGCAGAAGCACTTCAAATGATAGTCCTCAGCATGTGGCACTAAGGTATCCTCAGGTAGTATGTGGCACTAAGGATGAAACACAAAACCTGGTTTTTAAGGTCCTGGCTTTTTTGGTTACAAAATTCTTTCTTCCCCTTTCTACCTCCTGCCCCATATATGCTTTTCCTAAATTGAAAAAGTAGATAGCATCACTGACTTATGATTTTGGAATTTTGTTTTACCTACTTGCCAATTTTTTTTAAAATATGGTCTGAGAGCTCTCTAATGTGGACCTTGAATCATGATGACAAAATAAATTTTGTAGTCTTTATACCAGCAAACTTGGTAAGCATGTCAAGCATACATGCTGGCTATCAGTAAGAACCAACTAAAATGATACAGAAAATGGCAAGGAAAGAGGCACAAGAGAGACAGACTATGTGTGTGTGGTTACCCCCCAGATTACAAAAAAAAAAAAAAAAAATGCCAAGCATTTTTCTAAAGCAATTTTAGTCACCAAAGTCTTATTATATAAAAATAACTTGTTTTATAAATTAGCTGTCAAATCTGAAGAGAAGCCAACCATGAACAATTTGTTGTTGGTTATATTTCCATTATTTTCACTATTTAATTCATAGTTTAGTGATTAATGGTTTTCAAAGAAAACTTGTTTAAAGTGTAAAGAATGAAATCTGTTAGACCGAGTGAGACCTGACAAGAATCATTTCTCTTGGGGTTTCATCAGTGCTGAAACTGCCATGGCATAATTAATGGTCCAGGAGATGAAATGGGACTCCTGTTCTGTCATGTCTCCTCTATTTAAGCTTTCAAAAATGAAAAATAATGAGTAAAGGTGCAAAACAAATTGCCTGATATGCCAAGAAGCAGAACAATCCCATTAAAATAATTAGAATTTTGTTTTGAATTATTAGACACTGCTGTTTCAGTGGAAGAAAAGCTCATTGAGGTGATACCCTGATATACATGAGTTTCATTTATGACACTGCTATTAGAAATGTATGAAAGGATATATTTTTCTGAAATTTGATAAGAAGCCTCCAGACAAGCTTCTCTTCAAATTGTAAGACCGCTTTAGGGCAACAATCTTTCAAAAGTTTTACATTTATCAATAAAATTGCTTGTTTTTGGGGTTTCAAAGTCCTCTGAAAAAGGAATACAGAACATAAAGCTGAATCTATATTATGAACTTGCACTGAAAGATTTGTAGAAATTATGTTTGCAAGTGTATAAGACTGGAAAAGGTTAATGGTTTTCTCAGGGATAAGAAAATGAACACTAATTTTTTTCACTGTGCAATACATACAAACCAAAAGAATGCTGATAGTAATTAAGTTTAGTTCTAGAGCAACGTTGGGTCAACAATTTGTGTTCCTTAGAGACTAGTAAGCAGGCCACTATTTTATTCTGATCGGATTTGACATAATAAACTATTTTAGAGCACCAACTATGGAAAAGACATTTTCTGAAATCATAAGGAACAAAAATACCTATTTAACTGTTAAAATTCGTATCATTGGGAAATGTGAAGTCTAATGAAGAATAAAGACATAAACACCTGAAAAAGAAAAATGAAGTATGAAGTTACTTGAAAAGCACTAGGAGGGAGTTATTAGCTCTAATGGGAAAATAGGTAATGATTTTACAGGAAAAAATTCATAGAGAATATGTAATTCTCCTCAGATGTGGAGACTGAGTATCAGCAGTGGAGGGGTGTGTATCAAAGTCATTGAGGACTAGAATAATGAGGAGAAACAATGAAGAAAAGTAACATCATACTGTATGCTAATTATGCTGAAACCTTAGAGGCTTTCGATTTTGTATTCTCTGGCAGCAAGTTGACATACAACAGTCACTCGGTATGTTTCGGAGAAATGCAGCCAAACCCAGTGGTAACACAAGGAGGAAGAATACTCCAGCTAGGACAGCCACACAAGCATAAGATTCCACTTAAAAGATAACTAGTGTTTTAAATGTGAAAGTGCAGATTAAATCTCATTTTGTATGTGCTTAAATGTCATGTCTCATAATTATGATGTGCAAGGAGCACAAATCATAAAAGTGCTCATTATTTTATCTTCAATAGGAATTAACTTGTTCTCATTTTGCTCTTACAAAAGCATTATCTAATTTATCAGTGTGTAGCTTTCTATGTCTTCATGTATGAGTTTATCTTTTCATCAATATTAACAAGAGAATATAAGGATGATTTATTAGATAGCCAAAAGATAAGAAAAACTTAAAAATATTGTATACCCAAATAGTACTTCAATGAACACAATAGATCAATTAACAAATCCCTTTAGAAGAGAATACTTAAACCAAAGACATTGTAGTTAAAAAGTGCCTTCTGCATTCATATCTTCCCATTTCCTAGACCCCTGACTCCAATACAGAAATCCTTATACCTTACACCCAATATTCCTGTTAAAAAAAAAAAGAACCAACACTGTTACCAACCCAGTTTAACTAGTGCTCATTCACACTGAAATTAATTAAAAATATTTAGATTCTTGAGTCCTCTAGAAATGATTATTAAATCTATTTTTAACTAATGGGGTACCCCCAATAACTTTGCACAACTGAAATATAAGCATTTCTGTTTGACGAACAACCCAGTATTATTCTTGCAGGATGAGTTGAGGAGGAGGAACAAAGTACTCTCCAGACCCAGACCAGCTCCATGCTCTTCCGGGACACTGGCAAAGGCTGCTAGAAATTTCAGAGAATAGAGGAGCGTAAGTTACATCTGAAGTGAGCCTCTACCACCCAACAAAGGGTTGTCTGTCAACAGGTTCATTTCTGCTGAACTTGTCCCCAATGGAGTTTCCTTTCTTATGTATAAGCCAAGTCTCAGCCTTTACTTCCTTTACCCTTAACTGCCTAAGCTTTTGTTTAAGATGATGACATTTTTATTGTTATTAAAGATTTCGGTCCTGTATGCTTGGTTATCGGGAATGCATTCCGTCTGCTTTCCAGATTAATGCTGTCTGTAGTCATGAAGTCTCTAATAAATAATTATGAAGTAGGCATAAATTAATTTCATTAATACAGCAATTACTACATGTAATATGTAATAAAATCACATTTTAAAATCACTTTTAAGAGTACTTTTTTGGCATATAACCTACTTTCAAGAAAGAGTTTGACAGTTTAAAATACAAGACATCAAAACATATACAAAATGAAATTTTAATATTAAATAAGAATAGTATTAGAAAAGTCAGACTGAGATACTCCATTTGAGCACAACTCTTTATTGTGGCAATCCATAACAACCTTGTAGGTCATTTAAGGTAATTCATATTATTCTGGTGCCATGATCCAAGGAGAATTTATCACATGCGATTTTCTTCACAATTTACCAGGCAACATAGAGAGTAAGTCTTTAATAACAGCTTTAATATATACACAAAAGCATCACAAAGGGTAAGATTTAAGATTCACAGGGCATCAGGTTTAAAAAAAAAAAAAAAGCCTCATACTTGGTTAATGCTCTGCTGTTGTTGACTTGAAATCCTAATCTTTTTCAACAAAGGTTGTTATATTGTCATTTTGCACTGGTCACTGCAAATTATATAGCCAGTCCCATCATCTTTCCTAAAGCTAGTTCTTCTGAGTCCCTAAATTTCTTGTTTTAGGGTATCTTTCCTTTGGTGATAAATAGTTTTTCTAGAACTTATCCTAGAGTTCTTTAAGTATTAAAAATAATTCACAAAGAAAGATGATCTCTGGTGGAGGAAAATGGGTATTTTGGTAACAGGGAAATTACAGTGACCAATCTGAAGGGTGAAATCCCATACTCTCAAAATATTAACAGGGATGTACAATGATGGTTTTGCATTAAAAAACATTCTATTCATCATGGATACGAAAACACCATCCCACCAAATCCACCAATCTTACATCTTAGAAATACTAAACATAATACTAAACATAAGCAATATTAGAGTTATTTTATTTAGGGAAAAGAAAAGCCACTTTTGTTCTCTTTTCACGTGTTTAAGTTCAAACACCTCTTATTATAATGTTTTTAGATATAGGTAGATATCTTTATTGTAAAATCTATAAATAGACTTTTGGTTAAAAACTCAATTACCCAGCTCAAGGAAGTGTAACATCATCAAATTGAAGAATCAGATCCCTCAATTGTGCTTTCCAAGACTTTTTCCCTTCATCACTTTTTCTTAAGTACATTTTCAATGTTCAAAGAGAAGTAAAATATGCAAGGAAGGTATTTTGTACCTTACTGAGTCTTCAGATCTATTATAATTAATCCTCTTTACTAAAGGGGTGGATTACTAACTTATTCTTTATGAATTTTTGTGATAGTTGAAAGACATCATTCCCATACATCACAGATGGAGAAAAACAGAACTTGGCAACTGTTACCATTTCAAATGATGAATACTTTCTGCAGGTAAAGCACTAGGGGCCTCCATTAGCATGTCAAATATAGCACCAGAGCTGCTACAGAAATGTGCTCAAAGGTATTATGCTCCCAGGATTCCTCCATTCTAGTTTTAACAGCTACAGTTTTCCTAGCACACTGTTAGGCACATGGAAGACATCACTGGGCACAACATCTCAACCTGCTGCACCAGAGACTAGTGGCTAGCTACAAGGTGCATACATGACATTTTGGAATTACACAGGAAAGAAATAGGCAAGACTTTACCAAGGATGTGACAGTTGAACTTATTGTTAAATATCTTAACACATTATTATCAATTAAGAAGTTAACTCAATAGGTTCAGGTGTATGTATAAAGCAGAGATGAATTTACTGTGAATGAATGTTCAACTTCAGGGTTCTTTCCTTACATAGGCAACCTTAAGACTTCCTCACTAGTTTTGTATCCATGACTTGTATTTCTTTTCTTTCATAGTTTTATTTATTTATATACATATTTCACATGTTTGTATTTCCCAAGAGGACCCCCAAGGTACCTATGCTTCATAACTCACTACCCCTTTCATTTGTATCCTCATTTCATTTGGTCATACTGACTTTTGACCTCTCCTCAGAGAGGAGTCCTTTCAGAGTGACAGGCTCACGCAGTCTTATGCTTTTCATGGATGTCAGTTCTATTTTACTAATTCATGGACTTAAGTGACTGGATGATCGCAGAAGGCTGCAAACTTATTCAGCCTACTTTTCTCTTCTGTGCTTAAGGTTGTATTGCCAAGTCCAGCCTTCCTTCAAATGAAGGCACAAATCAGAGTAGGAGCAAATATGCATTTTCTTATTGATCCTAGAACTGATGAGAGCAAAGGATGGATGGAGAAAAAGTGGGCCATGTAGGAAAAAAATCATTAGACCACAAACTTGAACTTCTAGCTTCTTAGTAACACCCCACAGGTTACATAAAGTTGCTAGACAAGCTCACTGGAAGGAAGGAAACATAATTTGCCTATTTTTCTCTAGAAATACTTCCCTCTCATGTCCTGGATTTCCTATATAACAATATCAGAAAACACCAGGAGTATTGGATAAGTGAAATTCTGTTTTACGGTAATTGGTGTTATGCTTTTGGTTAAGAGTATGTACTTACCCAAAAAATGAGTTTTAAGCTCCATTTAAGTTTACTGTCTAATAACGAAAGCATTTATAAATAACAAAGGTATTTATAAAGATAATATTTTTATTATTTGACAACAGTAAAAAATAACAAAATCAAAACTGGGATAAATAAATTTCTTTTCTCAATTTTCTTATTTGGATGGGGTAATCTGGTTTATAACACTGTGGAAGATTGGGAGTTAAGTTTTACATCTCTTTTGATGTACCTTACCACACCACACCCACCCAACTTTCACTTCAGTCCTTTGCACAACCACCTTTATTCTGTGAAGGTGCATGTGAGTAAAGGTAGGTTTCAAGTGTCACCATTTCCAGGAGCAAAGCACAATGATTAGCAATTGCAAGGTAAAGAGATTCAATTCACATAATCCATTTCCTGCAAAAATATACTTTTATTTACTCTAGATAGAAATGCAAATAAACATTTCAGGCAGTGTATAATAAAGGAGACTGCTGTGTGACTTAAAAGTAATTATAACAAGGAAAAATAAATTTAAAAATTGCACTACCATAGTGGTTAATATTCAAAACATAGTATTCACCCAGTGAATACAAACAAGTCACACCATTTCAAATTAGGAGTGCACACAAAAGTTCTCAAGTTATTAGGGGAAATTCTTGGGAAGCCATGAGAACAGTTTATAACAGCTACAAAAATAATGCAAAAACAATTCAGCTGCAAAAATAATGCAAAAAACAATGCAGCCTGCATTGTAGACTGCATTAGACTGCAGGTTGCATTGTTAGCTGATGCAGAGGAACCTTTAATTAGGAAACACAAGACTGCAAGACTATTCTTGTAAAGGACACATACAAATTTGGAAGAGTTTTATCTGATATGGCACCAGGCTCTTTATTTGCACCTGATCAATGTGTTGACAACAAATTATTGTCTTTTGAAATAGGGTAGCCTTAGATAGTTACACTGTGCTAGCTCCTAAAACTAGCTACACCGTACATATTGGGTATGATTATTCACTTTTACTAAGTTAAATTTCAACAGAAATCTGCCTTCTGAAAATGAACATACATTTTCCCTTGTTTTCTCATAAACCACTTAAAAGAACAGCATCTTGTATTAAACAGTGGCTATAAACACAGAATTATTAAATGTCCTTGCAAAATTTTTTCTTAGTTTTATTTAAACAATTAGATTCACAAGAAAATATTCAAAAGTATTAATAATATAAATACACTGATAATATATTAAATATAAGGTATTCATAATGGATTTACATGTATCCAATCAACTAACGTTCTAAAAATCTTTTCTTGAATGCCTTGTACTTCAAGAGTTAAATGTATAAAATTAAACTAATCTCTCCTTGCAATCCACAAGAAAGTCTCCCTCCAGCTTCCCTGCCCTTTAAGTTATAGTCAGAATAAACTTCCCCCTACAGAAGAAATTGGATTATATCTTAGGTCTACTTAAAGTTCTTGAAATGTTTCTAACTGCCCTTCATTCACCTGATTTTGGCATACAAAACACACTCAGAGATTTGGCCACAGTTCACATACCCTTTGCTATCACACTCCACCCTGTCTCATAATCAAGGCTATAACTAATCATGCTGAAGTGCTCTGAATTTCACAGGTGTGTCAAGATGTCTCTCATCATTTCCTAATATTATCCCCTACTTTTTCAGTTTTAATATCACTTCCTATTAAGTGGGGTTTGGAAGAAATATACTGAGGTATGTAGAACCTCTAGAGTAGTTTCCATGTTAATGTACTCTTTGTTTCTCGTAAATGCTAACTTATCACGTATTACTATTGTTAGAGAGGCTGCTTCCTCCCACCCCGTAGAATGTCTTTCACCTGAAATGCACTAATAATGTGATACTCCTACTGCTCCTCCAAAGAAGGAGTAGTGACTTTTTACTTATTTTCAATTGAGAAATATTTGGATTACTCCCCGTGCCCCCTCCCCCCCATCAGGTAATACCAACATACCAACGAAGAGCATCCACCACTGACTGAATCACCCACAGTCCTTTGCCACAGTTGATCTGGTGAATTTTAAAAGGGCAGAATATAAGCTCTATGCCTTTTTTGTTCCATAAAGCCAGTTTACCTGCAGGGAACATGTGCTGTTTCTCTTGATGCTGTATGTCTATTAAGGACCAGGCATTTCTCTCTGTAAGGTGGTCACAGTTGTCACCCTTCACATAACACCTTGAGTGAGTCTCCCTAATATGAGGTTGAATATTAGAAAATCATTTGTCCTTTGATACAAGCTACACATCTAATCAAGGTTTATCAGTATAAAAAGTAATATTTTTATTTCTTATCCTGTTTTATTTCTCATCACTGTTCACTTTTCTTGTATTTCTTAGTTCATTTAGAAATTAAGGCAGGAACAAGGAGTGATTTTTATGGGGACACTCA
Organism: Uropsilus gracilis; assembly: GCA_004024945.1. Classification (NCBI taxonomy): domain Eukaryota; kingdom Metazoa; phylum Chordata; class Mammalia; order Eulipotyphla; family Talpidae; genus Uropsilus; species Uropsilus gracilis. Next base: position 92,840 of record PVHY01002954.1, on the reverse strand, counting down.
AACACCCAGATTTTTATCCCTTCATGCATTATCCCCCTTATGCACTATCTAAGTTCTGAAAGGGAGAGAAATATATGTCAGTCTGGTTACTACTGTAGCCAGTAACCCAGCAAGTGTCAAGTCAATAGGAGGCTCCATAATTTGGCTCCATAAATTGCCTTTTATCAAGTAAATGATAGATGTCACATTTTCATCGGATAATTATTCTGGCATCACTATTACCACCATTTAAGTTGTAGCTACCCTCATTTAAGTTGTAGCTACCCTCAAGATATTTTTTAGTTCCAAACCCCATCCAACATTTTCCAGCAAATAAATTTCAGACCCTTGATATCAATCTGATGTACTTTTAAAATTCTTATTAATAGGACCATGTAAATAAATACTAAATTGGAAATAGATGAGCTAGCACATTAAGAATTTACTAATTTTCAGATAATTTTCATTATTAACTCATTGCAGAAAAATTACACATTTAGAAAATAGTTCAAATAGAAATTTCACCAACATTTCAGTCTTAAATTTCACATACATTAAATTTGTCTTATCTGGAATGCACAATAAAGTATACACATGTTGCTGTAAAATTGAAAAATACTTATTGAACATATTACTTATTAATATTGCAAATATAATCACTAAAAAACTTATGATTACTATCCCTTGTTTAAAGAAAACTTTTGAAAAAGTACTATTTTAAAGGGACCAATACATTCCTGAATATAACTTCACATTTAAAATATTGGCACACATTTTCTCTTAGATAAAATAATTTTATAATTTTATGATTAAATTTAATAGGAAAATGCAAATCAAATAATATCAGAGAATTATTTTCCTGCAAAATATTTCTTTTAAGTGATGAAAACCTGCATAAAGTAATCTGTGGCAACTTCAATTTTATTCCTTCAGTATATTTAATAGTGCATGCATGTGCATGAATACAAAATAAATGGTTTTTTGCACCATTAAAGATTAAAGAGAAATTATTCTCAAAATTTTAGAATTATGACTCTACTGCATATTATACAATGAAGCAATATAGGTCAATATCCTCTTGCATTTATAAAAAGCATTAACAAAAAATTGTAAATGGAGATCTAAATTTTACAGGACAGGGACAAAATGCACAATAACAGAAGTTTTGGGGGATGTATTTTTAAACAGGAGGTTTTGTAAATTCCAAATTTAGCTTCATAAAAGAGGTAGTACAAGTGTGAAGCATGTGGTAATTTTGGCATACTCTGTGTATAACTTCTCTCTTTACCTATATAAGGATAGAATGAAATTTCAGAAATGTACAAAGCAGAAATCCTCCAGTTCTGTTTATTCACTTTCAATCAGGTAATAAAATATCCTAACATTCCATGCAGAAATCTTCAAGTATTCTACCAAAATAGCATGCTTAAAAAAAAAAAAAAGTCAACAACTTCTTTATTTAAATCAGAGCAGTTTTAAGGAAAGCTTCCTTAGGTTTGTTATTTTCAGCCAACTGTATCTACACGTATCAGTCAGTTTTACCAAATTTTCTTCATTTTACTTAACTACATTTTTTCATACTGCTTGTCTCCTTATTAATCTTCTAATCCCATATCCTCCAACTTCCTCTCAACTTTTTTGTCTCCATTCTTCCCATTTCATCTATTATTTATTACCTTTTCTTGTAATTATTTTTCATTACCATATTTCCTTTAGAAGTTTTAATTTCTAAGATGCTCCATTCATTTAAACTTCTATACTCTTTGTTGATGCTTTCTAGAGAAAATGTAAAGTAAGGTCTCTTTTCTCTTAGTGATATAAGACACAAACTTACAATGAAAGACTAGCAGAGTTTCTACCTGTAATATATGGCATATTAGTGAATTCAAAATCAAGGGATGACAAACTTCCTGTAACTTACACACATGGCAAAAGTACACCAACTGGGGAAAAAAGTCAAAACTGTTCATGTGACTGTATCATTGTTGACAAATGTAAAAGTTACTTTTCTGCTTGTTTTAAGGATACTGAATGACTTTCTATTTGATATTGAAGATCTCAGTGAGCACCTATAATCCCAGCTACTTGAAAGATGGAGGTTAGGAATTACTTGAGTCTGCGAGTTCGCGACTACTCAAAGCAACATAACAAGACCTAGTTTAAAAAAAATAACCGGTGTGGTAGCGTGGGCCTGTAATCCTAGCTACGTGGGAGGCTGAGGCTAGGGATCACTTGAGTCCATGGGTTGGGGACTATCCCAGGCAACATAGCGAGATTTAGTTTCTTTTAAAAAAAATTTTTTACCTAGGAAATATGCTTAAAATATCCAAAATTGAAATGAAATCAATTGTACAGCTTTACTTAAGTTTTTTATTAAAAAACATTTTTTTACTAGGATGATCAATATTGTAAAGATGTTAATTTTGTAACTATATTTAGTGCAATTATGAACTTTTAAAGAGAGAATTTATAAACATAATCTAACACACCGATTCTGTAAGGAAAAGTATGTTAAGAATAGTTAATAGGAATTTTTAAAAGAAAAACAGACTATCCCTTCGGGAGACTATCCTTATGTTAAAAAAAAAAAAAAACTTTAAAGCTAGAATAATTTAAATAGTATGACATAAATAATGTGCTTAATCTAACAAAAGTTTATAGACATGTACATATAAACTTAGTTTAAGATAAAAATGAAAGTAAACAGATTCTTACCTCATGCTGCTAAAAATATAAACACAAGAATTGTTATACTTAATTTTTTTAAAGAAAACATGGGAAGTACAAATAATACAGGATTTTTGTTTAGCACAGTAACTTAGGGATTAGGGCTAGGGAGGTATCCAGCTGCCCAGACTTCAATTGTGGTGCTAATATTTAAAATTTGAAACCTTGGCTTAGTTACTGTTCCATCATCTACCAAAAAAAAAGGATTAGTTATATATTATTTGCAAGGTTATTGTAAGCATTCAGTGAGTGTTCACATAAAATTCTTAGCAGTCCCAAAAATATTAGCTATAGTTTTCACCTTAGCATGAAAACATCAAACAGATACCATAAACAAAATGAATAGCATATGTGAATTATCAACTTTTAAAATAATTTTTACAGAAAATATCAAAGGCAATAGAAAAAGTATGTAAATATTTTCACTATATCAAGAAAATATTAAAAAGTTTTTAATCAATCAATCTGAAACTTAAAGCACCTGAGAATATCATGGTAGATGCCATATTTATATAAGCTCTCCCCAAGAGGAACACAAATGTCCATAAACAGGACATTTTATCAACCTCATTAATAAATCAAGGGAATATATTTCTTTTCTAGACAGCAAAAATTGATTGTTTACTCTTTGTTTCTCTTATTTCATTAGATAATAATGTAATTTACTAGTATTATAGAAAAGTAGGGCAAAACACTTTATTGTATGATGCTAGTGACTGAATAAACTGATAAAACCTTTTAGAGAATAGCTTATGAAGATAGTACATGCATTATCTTTCCCTTGACAATTCCACTTGTAGAAATTTAGCCTAAGAAAATAGAGAAGTGTGCAAAAACATACAAAAGTATTTATTCAGACCATTGTTGAAACAGCAAAACAAATAACTAACCTCAGAGGTAGACTTGTGATTACTGAAACGGAAATAAATCATAAGTAAATACCCAATAAAAAATTTAAACAGCTTGTGTACTATTATCTATCCTATTTAAAACATATATCAATAGTGATATAGGTATACATTTGCAAAATAAAAAAGGTTGTGAAATAATATGTATTAAATTGTAATCAGTGTTCCTCTCAGTAGGATAAGATTATAGGAGATTTTTACTATTCATTTTATACTATTCAGTATTGTTTGAATACTTTTTAATGTCTAAGAATTGCTTTTATAATATAAAAAAATGGAGACATTTCATTTTTGGGAAAAATAAAAGATTAAGAAACACATAATAATTACTTTCCTACTTTCAGATTCTCACATATTACTAACAGCTACCTACCTTTTTAAAATACATTTTTCTTGGGTTCAATAAGGTTCTTGTCAAGAATTAATATATACTTAAATGTTAACGTGCTTTGAAAAAAGATCTACAATTAAAAGAACTACTTATAAAGGAATTCACAAGTATGTTTCTCAGTTCAGAGTTTAGCTTGTAAGAAAATCTACATTAGTTCTTGAAACCAAGAATTATAAACCAAAGCAGGCAGAGCATTAAGGAAATCTTAGTAACTGGAATGAGTCCAACTTTCAAAATGTTTTCCATGCTTGAGAAACTAAGTTCCTTACACACTATAAACCCTGCATTCTTCACTATAATTTTAAAAGCGGGGAAAGTTCTTATCATTAATGGTAAACTAATTCACTTCCTTCAAAAACTATAGTTAGATAGAAAATTCATGAGTATTATAGTAGAAAATAAACAAGATAAAATTTTGCTATCACTGAAGAATATTAGATTTCTCCTGAGGTCAAATTTTCCATGATTTTTAACATTTTTACTAAAGCAAGCACTAACTATATTTAAATATAGAAGACCACAACCCAGTTTAGTAAAGAATTTCACTTCCTCAGGAACCAGAAGAACCTATGAGCATATATTATATCCCTCAGAAGACTCAAGTTGGATTCCTCTAAGGGAGACCAACTTCCTTATCTTCAAAGCATAAAAAGCTAACATGACTGTTTTTCACTTAGTCCTCATCCCTCCTGCCAAAACTTTGATGCCCCCTGCCAGATTTTCTTGTGCATCAATTTACAAAGCAGGGAATTCTGCATCAACAATTACCACATATATCACTCACAAAGTGTACACATCTGTAAAATGGGAATACCATCACCTCTTTTATAAGAATGTGTGAAAAATTAAATGGGATGCTGAGACTAATATGCATAATATAACACAGGAATTCAGAAAAATATTACTTTTTAAATCCTGATCAGTTTGTTGTCATCAGGATAATTCACAATGGGTACACCTGTAAAATGTTACAGTAATTATAATAGTATAATCATATGGTTTTCAAAGTTTGAGTTTTCTTGGTTGGTTCACTTGAAAAAGAGAGAGCTAAAATTTTGTAACTGAAGTCAACCAAAGATAGGTGACCATTGCAAAATTTAATTTCCTTTAAAAAAATAATACATTTAAAAGAGAACAAGAATAAGAGCTCATCACTGAGATCCTTGGGTACTGAATTATAAATGCAGGTTCCCTAGGTTAGACTGATTTACTCACAGGAAAATACCACAGGCATATCAGTTTCTGTGCAGGTGTTCAAGCCACACCCAGGCTTAGGACATGCCTTCTCTCCTACCCTGTACCAGTCAACCTGTTTTCAAGCCCAGTTTGAAATTGTCCCCTCCCTTGCTCTCATTCAAAGATCCTGAATGAATATAGATTTATACTTTTACAGCCCGTTCCACAGAACATATCACAGCTAAAAAAATTTCATTTATACAAGTTGCACTATCATTCTATGGACTGCTATGCCTGGTGTGGTCCTCAGTACAGAATAAACATGGCTAATATTTTCTATGAAAACTTTTATGTGCATATATGTAATATTTTATTACCCATGTAACAAAAGCAACATTCTTCACTAATACAAAAAGATTTGTTCAAGTCTTGTCCACCCTCATTATATAAATTCTTATCCAAAATTATCACATAAATTTAATACTCAGCTACACATGACTAAATCTTTGATTTTGTTTAGACCTTTGAAAATATATCACTATCCAAGCATAGTATTTATTTCCATGGTTATTCTGGTTGCTTCACACATGTATAGTGTACCTTAGTGTGCCAACACTACATGTGTATTATGTAATCTATTTTTACAAACGATGTAGCAAAGTAGACATTTTACTGCCTTTTTTCTTTTTTTACAGGTAAGAAAGGGAAGCTAGGAGGGTCAGGATCATAAAGCAAGAAATAACAATGCTGAGCAATAAATAAGTACTGTTAGGCTCCATGCTCTTACTACTCTGTTCCTGCTTCATCAGAGTGCATTCTCATATTCCAACCTGTTCACTGTCTCAGCCTCTTAATAAGATACTTTTTTCTGCTTTCACACATTTTACTACAAACATGATTTTTATTTCTTTTTTGCTCATAAAAATATACTGTTTAAAATTATTTCAATACTGGTAACTACTTTACATTTATCATTGATGACATTAAATTTTTAAGGCCAATTATCCAAAAAAAAAAAACATTTTTTAAGATCCAAAAACTGTTCAGTGACTTAAATGTTTGTACAACCTTGGGTACATACACCAGGAAGGACAACTTTTCAAGCAAAAGCAATCATTCTGTCACATAAGAACACTCAGAGTACAGCATTTTTTTCCTTTTTTAGACTAGCCAACCCTCACTTATACTTTCAGCCTTGGAAAAATGTTCACCAACACTCACTAAATTTGGCTGATGACTGACGATTAAAGTAAGAAACCATCTTCTCCTTTACAGTCCATTATTTATTTTAAAAAATGTTCAACAAATAAAGTATAAGTTAGAGAAATTTTATTTATTAACTGTAAAACAAATTGATGAGGGCTTTGAAAGTGTTTTATTATCTAGTTGTTTTACAATATTCCCAGGTTCACTACATGGTATTCCCACTATGTAGTCCTAATGAAAAGGCATGAAATAAATTTCAAAGGAGACAAAACACAACAATTCTGTTGCTTCTCTTTGAAAAAAAATTAACTAAATTCCATTATAAGGACTGAGATTTTTAGTAAACTTTTCAAATGCCAAGAGCTGGAAAATTTTAAGGAAAAGCCCTAATCATATTAAACCAACCATTCACTCAATCTCCATTCTTTCTCATCATTTTCTTTCCGTTCTCCACTGGATCTTTCTCCCACTCCAGTGCCACACTCAAACATCTCATACTGCTATACACCTGGAAATAAAATTAAGGTTTTCTAATGAAATAAAAGGGAACCAGGGAAAGCTTTCTGTAGAGGCACAGGATAAGAGAAGCCACAGAGAAGAAATGACACTATTCTAGAAAGTTATCTTACATATTAAGCTGATAAACCAAGATGAGTACTTCCTCTTTTTAAGGAAAAAGAAGTGTTTCAGAAACCATAAATATGTATTTATATGACTATCAATAACAGCTTGGAATACACTAATGGAGCCCAAGGGTATATAATATATATTTTAAGTCCAATACTTGTTTTCACTTCAGGAAAACAAAGGCAATAAAGACTCACTTGGATAAAGAAACAAGTTCCTTCACCTACCTTATTTTCTACCAAAATCACAATATTTTAGGGCTATATTTTAGGTCACCTAAGAACAATGTCCCTTTTTGGTGCCAAATGTCTATTGCTCTTCAAGGACAAAGATGCAGTTATTTTTTTCACATGTTCAATAATTCCTTATTAAATCTATAAATGAAGCAAACCGATTAAGTTACCAAACCTTCAAATAGTGTAAAAGAAGCAGTTTACTCACTAGCATAAACATGGATTAATTTGGCAAAGATCATTTTCTGTACAACCTTGTCTTTTCCATAGCACTAACTACATCACTTCACTCATTAACAGAAAACTGCTATTATGGTCTAAATTAGTGATGGTAGGTCATTCCAAGTTATAATTCTATTTCTTCACAGAAAAAAAAAAGAACAAGATTCTGTACATCATTTGAAGTATTTCCATGTCATAATGTAAATGCTTTTCTCCACTGAGAAAAGATCTCACATTTGAATTGATATCTTACTGAGTATATTATGTGAGAGATACGAAAAGGGGATGATTATGTATAAGTATAATCTTGTAAAATATAAATAATTGATTTATTAGAAAGTAATATTTTCAATCTATTTCTTTCAATTTCAAAAATGTATTTGCTAATAGTCATCATAAGTCTATTATTATAGTGCGTAAGTAGAAATTTTTTGTTATTTTGCATTATCTTTGAAGTAGCATTTTATCATTTTCTGTAAAAAGTTATAATAGTATAATTTTCCCACATAATCAAAAGTTTTTGATCAAATAGTTTCCATGACACATCAGTCAGTTTGCTTTGAGTCGAGAGAACTACAACTAGATATCTTTTAAAGCAATGCTTTGCTTTATTTCTTGCTATTTATGACACCATGGTGAGGTATGATCTGCCACATTTATTATTTTAACTTCTTATTGGAAATGTACCAAAACAAGAATTTCCCACTGATATGACATTCACTTTTAAAGTACAATTATAATATAGCTAATGAAGTGCAGTGAAAGAGATTAGACCATACTATAACATTAATCTGAGCTTAAAATAAATTGCAAGCATCATCACTGCTATGTAAAGAACTCACAAAACTAAACAAAAGCAAAATAAAAAGCCCACTCAAAAAATGGGGAGAACTAAAAAGACACTTCTCCAAAGAGAAAATACAAATGGCCAATACATGAAAAATTGCTCGATATCACTCACCATAAAGGAAATGCAAATCAAAACCACAATGAGATACCACCATACACCAGTAAGAATGGCCCACATCCAAAGAACAGGCAACAAGTGCTGGCGAGGATGTGGAGAAAAAGGAACACTCTTACACTGCTGGTGGGAATGTAAACTGGTCCAACCTCTATGGAAGCTGTGTGGAGGACCCTCAAATTAATGAAAATGGAATTATCATTTGACCCAGCAATTGCTCTCTTGGGAATCTACACAAAAGAGACCTCAATGTGGGTACAAAAGAACACCTGTGCTCAGATGTCTACCACAGCACTATTTATAATTGCAAGGACATGGAAGCAACCTAAGTGCCCCAAAACAGATGACTGGATGAAAAAAATGTGGTATATATACACGATGGAATATTACTCATCAATTAAGAATGACAAATTCGGCAACTTTATGACAACATGGATGTACTTAGGAATCATACTAGCAGAAGCAAGTCAAAAGGAAAAAGACAGAAGTCAAATGGTTTCACTAATATATGCGACATAATGAAAAAAAGTAAATAAAAGCCATGAGGAAAAGACAAAACAAGCTAAGCACCAAACTGAAGCACACAACTATGGGCAGGAGGGAAAGGAGGGGGGATGAGGGGGGGGTTAATCCCTGGGATCGCAATGATGTGACATTTATAGATAAATAAATTTAAAAATAAAAAAATAAAAATAAAAAAATAAAAAGATGGACAGAGATGTATTTATCCCTGAAAGAAACAGCTCTGGATAAGTCAAATGTCATTTTTTTGGTAGCTTGGTGGGTGAAATTAAAAAGCATGAGTCAGACAGACCATTAAAACAACAGAAGCTTTGAATTCTGGCTCTGACACTTTTCATCTGATGTTAAATAATGATATTCCAAAGCCACTGCTTCCTTATTTAATCCAAATAAAAATATACACAGTATAATATTATTATGTGCTGAAGTTCAGATACAGTAATATATATAGTGATTAGCAGATTCTCATACTATAGTAAATAGTGCTGATATTGCTTAGTTTCTAGTACTGTAAGTAAATAAATCTGTATTTATTGTTACACTGAAATTTATACTTTACAAATCCTATAGATGAAATAGTCTCTCCTCTTTAAACTGAACAAGAAAAACAAGGACTGGAAGAGTGTCAACTTACCCAACTGGAAACCTTGTCATTTTAGGAAAATTGTGACATGTGAGATCTTTCAGAAAGATTTAGTGATCTATTACTCACTAGCTTATAGATAGATGCCTCAAGAAATAAAGTAAGGAATACTTCATGACTTCTAATGGGAGACCATGGCTTAAAAATGCTTTTCTAAGAAGTGGTGGTTTCAATGAAAATAGTAGAACTGCCAGCTCACATATTATAAAAGGAAGCTTTATCTGAACTTCATTGTTGCAGTGTGAATAACCCAAACACTTAATTCTACTGATTTATTTAAGTAAATAAAGAACTGCAACTGCGTGAAATTAAAATCCAGTGAATATCGGTGATTGTGCTCATAGTGGTCTTCAATTGATGGAAATCAGCCATGGTTACATCACAATGACCAAGAAATTTCCTTCTCAAAGACCATTTTCATAAAAGTAAAATTGCCATAAACACCACATTAATAATGGTCTGTGGACAAACAATAACAGAATAGCTATTATCAGACTTTGTAGTAATTAGCTCACTGTAGAAGTTAAAAACTAGCCAAACCATCTTCCTACAGGTAAAGCAAACATAACTATAAAATATGGAAAATCAGGACCCCTAACCTAAACACTAGCTTAAAAAGGAGAGAGATAGATCATGAGTACTCATCATCATTATTTTAAATGCCATATTTAAAAATTATGCCATACTACTGGTGCACAATAACTCCTGAACAATACTCTCCTATGGAAACAGATATTTTTGTAACCTGTTAAAAAGTGTTTTTTGCTTTTCCCTAAAGGGAAAATTATTAAAATAAATTAATATTTTACTGGGTCTCTAATTGGAAGTGGCTGTTCTCAACAAATATGTTTATCAAACAGTGTGACTGGCAAAATGTATTACTGTAGCTGTAGTTACCCAAATTACATGCTGTCTAAAGCAAAAAGGGCAAAAGCCATCTGGCTCATATAACTTGCATTTTCTAGACAGCTTGCAGCTGGTTCTGATTAAGCAGCATCTCAGAACACAGATCTATTTTTATCCCTGAAAGTATATTTTTAGAGCTCACACATCCAAGGCACAAGGAATGTGCAATAATAAATGAACAACTACCTTCAATTAGAAAAAGGTTTATGTAAAACGGTGGTTTGGGCATCAGCTGTACAAAATGGTCTCTAACTTGAACATGCTATTCTAAAATCCGACTTTGCTCTTCTCTAGCAGACAGATCCAATGTTCCAAGGGGAGGGCCACATGCAAAAAATTCCTCCTCTGTCTTCAGAAATAATCACAGGAAGATAACAAGAAATTTGTCAAGTTCATTAACTTTTCCATCCTAGGGTTCTCATCCAATGATAATTCCATCATACAGATGAGGAAGCAAAGGTTTAGAGAGGTTAAACAGCAAGTTTACTATAAAAAAATGATAGTGAATGATGCAAGTAGGACTCACACCCACATCTTCTAACACCATGACCTCAGCTCTTAACCTCAATTGTTTTCTTGGCTTTGACAGCAATACATGAACTTTGATAATTAATTTTATCATAAAAAATTTAGAATATTAGATAAAGAAGTTATGATAATTTTTGATGAAAGAAACATAAAAGAATACTCTAAAACTGGATGTTTTTAAATGCTGAATAATAAGTAATGAAACTTTTTTTTTTTTTTTTTTGAGATTAGGTCTCACTATTTTCGCCTGTGGAATCGCAGGCTCTTGTTGCCCATGGTATCATGGATCAAGCAATCACCAGCCTCAGTTTCCCAGGTAACTAGGATTACAGGCATGCGCCACCATGCCCAGCTATTTTTTGAGACCAGGTCTCGCTGTGTGCCCTGGATAGGACCCAAACCACGATCCCCAGACCCCGCTGCAACTCCATAATCTGTCACTTACAGGTATGTGCCACCGTGCCTGACATAAATAATGAAACTTTTATGCTCAATTAAATCTCCACAGTGGTATCACTCATTGTCCTATTCATCATCATCCTGGTCATGAAATTTGGATGAAGTCAGACTTGAGTGTTAGATTAAAAACATGTTCCCCCCCAAAAACTCAAATTACTGAAAAGAAATGGGTGTTCAATTTTTATAGGACTTTACTCAAAAAATTCAAGCAAAGAATTACTGACCTTAGTGAACAATTTGATTTCTAGTAACTTAAGTATTCTCTCCGCAGAAAATCCATGAACCTTAACCTCGATCTGGCAACACTTTGTTATTTTGTCAAACCAACATGGTTAGTGTTGTCCTTCAAATTCTACTCTCCTCCTCCTTTCATAACTCTTCACACCTTGCAGGTTTCCTTCTCATCCCTTCCTTATCAGCTAATTGCTCCCTCCTCATTATTCTCACTCTTTCCCCACTATATACTCACAACGATATATACTTGCCATAATAGAAATAATCACAATTGCTCTACTTTACATTATGTCATATATTACTTAAAACATTATTTCTATCTTACATCTGGATTGTAATGTCTATTGTGATAGGGGTTGGGTCTTCATTACATATTTTTTATCTGCAGAGGTTCTTTCCAGGTATAGGTTTAGAATAACCAGTATCCCTGTTCTATCCAGATTAAAGTTTTCTTCCTATTCATCATTAATTAAGGAGATACCACTGATCACCTGCGTAACACTGGATAAGGATAAAATCAAATTATAGCCACTATATGACTGTTTCAGAACAAAATCAGAAGGACATTATTAGCCATTATTATTACCTCTTTAGGAGCTCAGCAAACTCACATGCAAAGACAAAAGTCAAATTTTCAGGTGTCCTTGACACCAGTCTTTCCTCAATGTATCACAGCATTGAAAGGTTAAAAACAAATTGAAAACACACACACACACACACTATATATATATATATATATATATATATATATATATATATATATATATATATAATACAGAGAGAGGAGAGAGAGATACAGAATATGTATATATATATATAATATAACCATATATTCTACATATTATGTAGTTATAAATAAATTCACACATTATTATCTTAGATAAAGTATCAGGGCCTCAAAATTTATTTTTTTAACTTCTTAGATTTATAATGTTGGTACTGTGAGTTTGTGGGTTTTTATGATAAATCGATTTTTATAAGCATAAAAGTGCTGCAACAAGAGCTTTGTAAACAATTTTAAAATGTAAATGAAATTCTCTTGTGTGGATGGTCACTGATGGGACTCCCAAATCACTAATCTAAGATGATATTTTCTCTTTTTACTATTAGACATTCTCCTTCCACAGCTATAATTACATGCTTTTGCATTTCCAGGGGACTTCACATGCATTTTAAGTAATTATGGTCATACTTACCATTGTGACTCCAAAGGAAAGGCTGCCCTGTAAAAAATGTTAGGGAGTATTCCGTGCCTATCCTTGACGTCATTGCCACTCTCTCTGTATAAATAAATACCTTCTGATGGTAAAAACAGATAATAATGAATGGTTGCCAAGTTTCCTCTCCTCCAGACTGTCATGGAGGATTAAGTGTTAAAATGATGAACTTGGCTATAAATAAAAGAGATTATTTCATTATGAATAATTTTTAAATGTCAATTAATAACATGAGAAACTGCTTTGTGTCCAAATTTAGAAAGGGAAAGAAGAAAATTTCAATTACCTCAAGCTGAAAAACATTATTCACATCAACTTAGTTTTGGTTCCACATAATACAACAACTACCTAAAAACAAAAACAATACTTCCCTGATTCTGGAAGTTTATGTGTCACAGGGTGCAAAGAAAGAAAAGGAAGTGATATTTTAAAATAGGTCTGTAAATGACTCAATTACGTTATAAAGAACTGTTTTTAACATCCTTCAGTTCTAAAGGTAAAATGTGGGTTATATTTGAAAAAGTTTTAAATTATACCACAAGCTGGTTTACCTTGTATCCTGTGAAGTAAGAGTCCTAACAGAAACTTCAATAAGTGATAAATGCCAAATCTGACTCTAGTAAACACTTTGAATGTAAGTTTTTTTTTAATTAGCAGTCGAATTACAAATTTAAATTTCTCTATTAGACTATAAATTCCTTAAGAGTTAGATCTGTCTTGTTTAAGGTTGTCACTGAATGCAGCAGAACATATGGATTATACAAGGTACTTAAATGTTTGATGGACAATTAAATTTGAAAGAATTCTTACTATATGTCTCACTTTCTTCATCATGTCAGATAATTTACAGTATACATTGCTTGCAGTTTTTCTTAGTAGTCCAAAAAAAAAAATTCTAAAATGAAAGTCAAAATTAGATCCCTTATTTCCTTAAAGAAAGTTCCTCTTGTTTTTAAGCTCCAATCAAACTGATCTCAACCAAGAGAAAACTGATATGAGTCTTCTGACTATTTGTGAACAACAATGGAATCTGTACAACATTGCTGGAATTCCACAATTTGACCCTGATAGTAAGAGTAACTTAGGAGTCAGTTTACCTAATAGATCATATTTCACTAAAAAATAAGTCAGACAGCAAAATAAATCAAAAGTAAAAGTCAAAAGTGCTTAGAACTAGCTAGAGTTATGGCTGTGGAGAAAACTCTGGTCTCAAAGTCAAAAACTTGGGTTTGAGGCAAAACTCAGCACTTATTGGCAATGTGAACTTGGATTAGTCTCTTTGGTCTCCTAAGAGTAGCCTTTCCCTACATTAAATGAAGGCCATGATGTATTTACCACATTATTATGAGAAGTAATATAAAATATGAAAAAGTTTTGAGCACAGTGCCTCTTACATAAGTAAGTGCTAGACAAACAGGTGATTGAATCAGAGTATCAAGGGTTAAAAAAACAGAAAAGTTACTAATTTTTCTCTCTATACTTACAATGGGATATGGGTAATAACAACCAAAAGAACTAAGAGTCTGAACATCATGACAGAATGAGTAAAGAAAACAAAATTTTAAAGCAAGAGACAGCAGATAAATAAGGTATGCTAACAGTTACTTTTATTTCATAGATTAGAATTTAACTGAAGGGCAATAAAATTTCATGCAATAAAAATACACATCTGAATAAGGCACTGCTCCTTTACTGAATCATTACCATTGTAAGGCTCCTTCTCAGGTGTACACAACATATAATTTATGTGATAGATTCAGTTTCTCACAGCTTTTAATATCTTCATGCAAGTTTAACCTTACTATTCAACTCTCCTTTCTCACTGACAGATCAAATACTCTATGCTCTCAATGGTGAATCTGTTGGAACTTAGAATGAATATAATGGAACACTTGAGATAAAATGACTAAACCAACCCACAAATTAAGTAATGATTTCAGTTTTAGGAGTTATTTTTTGTTTGAGGATATTAAGGTATATGTTGAATGAGAAAGGCTGTGATGTAGGAAACTAGCAAGAAGCATCAAAAAATTGTCTCTTATATGGAGGATTCAGTATCTTTCCTACATCACTTTACCATGTATACTGTTTCCTCTTGAATATTGTTAATCCCTCTAATTTTTTAAATTCCAACCATTTATTCATGATTCTGCATATATCTATAGTTTTTTTTTTATGATTCATATAGGAAACCAACCCCTCATTATTCTTTAATCTCCTGAAGCCAAAAGAATTGAGTAATCAAAAGTCTGATATTCAAGAGTCTTTCTGGGAATATTTATCACCCCACATCTCCACCTTTTTCTTTATCTTTTTTATAATGGGATTCTGGCCAAGAAACTGTACCTGTATATAAAAGGAATTACACAAAAGAGAAAGTCCAAAGGCAGTCTTCCACTGGAATTTGTTTATTTACGTCACTGAGGTCCTACTTATTCCTGAACTGATTTGTGAATACAAAAATATTTTTAAATAAAGTACAAACTAGAAGGCTGAAACGATGAAATAAACTTTACTCAGCATTTTAAGAGATGTTTAAATATGTTGCATAATAAAAATTACAGAAATTCTTACTATTGATGCATTAATTTTATTTTCCATAAACTCCTTAACATCCTTTCTTAGTCACCAACTAGGAGTTGCAAAAAATAGAAGATTTTATTTGTTTATTTATGTCAGCTTAATCTTGATGGCCATAAAACAGATTGTTTCCTATAATTTCAAGCAGGTATTTATCTTTTTGACATAAGCATTTTTCATTGGTTTATTATTCATTTCAAAAATTAAGTATCAGGAAAAGTATCAATAACACAGCTAAGTATGTGTTTTATATATATGCTAAATCTTATCAACTCTTAGGAACAACAAATGATTAACTTTCCTCTAACAAAAAAGATAACGATGTGTGTGTGTTTTAATTTTCCCTGTGCTTATAAAATCCAAAGTAAAGTTTTTTAAAGGAAATAAATCACATAGAGAATTATCTGGAAACTATTACAAATAACATTCATAACATGTACATGCTTAACTGGAAATATTTCTTACAAATATTCATGTCAGAGAAAACTACAGTACTTAACTGGAAAACAAAAAAAAAATGATATAAATAATTTTGAGATTATAACCAAATCAGTTATTCTCATGCTACCATACTAACAGAACAAAGCAGTAATTATAATCCACATAGAAATTTCATTAAATTAGAAAATATATTCTATGAACTAAGCAAGCAAGGATATACTATTCTCCTTTATGCTATCACAGTTCCATTTACTCCCCTTTATGACTTTATTACATTATAGTACAAACACTGTTAAACAAATCTGGTAGGAATTTGATGAAGAAACAGAAATTTGAACTTTTTATAATCTTACATTTTTTTGTGATATAATAGAAGCTTAGTAATTTTTGCAAAGTAATTGAATGCATAAGATTTTAAAACACCACAAAGTAATGATAATTTAGTGTATATTTATATACACTAAGTATATTTTATATACACTAAATATATTTATATATAATTCAGCACATCAAATTAGCAAATAAAGATAATTGTGTGCTTTTGAAAGAGTGATAGCTTTCAAAAAGAAATTTTAAAAATTGTGAGTTTAATCTTAATATTAAGAAATGTACAAGTTATGGACAAAGGAAAACAATATCCCACAGAAACTTGTTTATCAAACACAAGAGATGAAAGGTTGATTTCTATCTTACAAATTGGGGCTAAACAATCTGACAGGAACACATGAAACCTAGAGGCAAACAAGTCAGTAATATATATGCACAGACAAGGGGAATCAAACTATTAGGCAAACATAAAAAAAGAATACTTAAACACTTTATTTTTCAAAACAATATAAGTTAAAACAATATCAAAATATCATTTTACACAATCAGGGATATTCACACACTATTCCCAGATTCAGACACTGTGTTAAGACACATCTGGTGTGCTAGAAACAAACTAGGAAGTCATGTGTGGGAGGAAAGAAAATTAAAGTTGTCAAACACATTTCTTTGGATATTCAACATAATCTGTTATTCTAATTATTTTCCTGGTATTTGTATAGCCAAGTCAATTATTATGTAAACTAAAGTAAACTTATTGATTCCTCCAAAACTTTTCCTTCACTATTCTTTACATGATGACATGGGCGTACTTACAATAAACATAGTAAAAAATTTTTTATTGTAAAATTTTCTCTGTGAGGTATTATGCTCTCAAGTATTATATTATCCTACTACACTGCCTAGAATAAACAACTACTTAAAGTTTTTAACATCTGTCAATAAATGGAAAGTTAATTTCTCAATATCTTCCTTCTAATCTGAGCAAGTTTGAATAAGGACAATTTTATTTTTTTATTTTTTTTTTACTTAAGAATAAGGACAATTTTAATACGCAAATCAATGTCAGTAACTAAACAATATATAGAATTTAGCAGTAAGACATAAATTGCCTGAAGACATCTAATAACTCTCACACAGACAACCATGGAGCCCAGATAATTTATTAATAATAAATTATACAAGATTTAAGCTTATATCTCTTCATGTACTGTTCACCTATAAATATATTAGGCAGAAACACTCCAGAAAAGAGCAATCTAGTTCAGTTTCATAGATAATTCTGTACTCTTAAAAACACTTGAAACTACAGATGAGTCTTGATCTATTAACTGAATTCAGAATCTGAAGACACTTATAAAGCATGTATAATGTAGACAGTTATAAAATGCTTGACATGTGTTAATTCATTTAATTCCTCATAAAGACATTTGAGATAAATAACATTATTAACACTAACACTGTGCAGCTGAGCAAACTAAAACAGAGATACTACAAAAGTTAGTGTCCAAGCTACAGAAGTTAGTGTTCAAACAGTTTCAACTTGGTTTCACCGTTCTGGAGCCCATGGTCTGAATTATCCCTCTCTAATTAGACCTATCTGTTTACTAAGCAAAAGCATCATGACTCTCTCAAGAGGTGTTAAATAAACTACTTTAGAAACAATATTTTAAATTTGATGATTTAAATTCCAAGAGCAGTATTAGAACATCTTAAATCTTAACATCTCGAAACATGAAATCTTTGATCTTCTCATGAGTGATTCCGTATCTTTTTACCTAGATAGCCTTGAACTTAGTAAAAGAGAGCAAATGATAAGCTGTCAGTAACAATAGAGGAGAATGTCTGAGTATCCAGAACATATTTAAATGTTAAGTCATTTTTCATTTACCATTGAATTAACTGCAATATCTGTATATAGAAGTAATTTGCTCTATAGGCAAAGATTTCTCAATAATAAAGAAACTGAAGTAATCTCTGGGATGTCATAAGTAACTGTTTAAGACCATCAATGTAGAAAGTAGAGAAACAGGATAATCACTAGTAAATAGCTGGAAAAAATGAAGTAGTGAAACGTATGAGCACAAAACTGAAAATCAAACAAAAATTCCAAGAGAATTCTGTGGTGTGAAATTTTACTTAATCAGCCCCAGAAGGCAAAACAAGATCATGTGAATCCTCTTATAGGACTACATTTATTAAAATATAATGATTACTGGCAGAGTTTAAACAAAAGATAGCAAAAAAAGAGATAAATTTTCTGTGCAGTTTTCTCTTCTTAAAATTGCCAGAAGAACAATCTGGTGATTAAAGAGTAGAGATGTTCTTCATTCCTCATTACTGTGAAGAATTCTAAGCACATGTACTAAGCGCCAACTCTCATTACCAGCTGCTAAATTCTCATCTATTTTCCTCAATTGTAAATAATCAGTTGCCTAGGCTGACTTCAATACTCTTGTTCTTCCATTTCTATTTAGGCTAATAAAGGAAAAATATCTCATCTTACAGAGGAGAAAGTGACAATGACATTAGTCTCTGAATGTTAGTAGGAAACAGAAATGATAAAGAAGACAAAAAAAACAAAAACATTCACCACACGTAGAGGCATTTGAAAGGAACTCTCCTGTGCTTGAAGCCAGCTATTCCAATTGTCCTGGAAGGGCTCTAGAAGGAGGTCTTTGGCTCCTAGAATGTCTCACAGGCACTGATTTTACAATCCCTCTTAGGATGACCTTGCATTGTGCTCGCCTGGGAACCTGCAGTTTCACATTTTACCTATCACTGGGTGGCTCAGTTCTGAAGAAAAGATCTTCTCAAGATGTGCCACCTTGATGTGTGGCTTATTTCAAGCTAAGGTCAGAGAGTTCTGTGGGCTTCAGGAGAGGCTGTTACCACTTCCTTATCTGCCTTATAGAATGATGCTTGGGGGAATTACCCAGATTTAGGGTTACTTCCATAAGTAACTTTCCTGTCAGATAAATCCAACTCTTGGGCAGGGCAAACATCTTGTTATAAAGCATCTGGTCTTTTGCCACGAGTTACCTTGTTCTGTCTTTAGAGTCCCAGAGCACAATATCATTCTTTAACTGAGGACAAATACTTGCATTTTCCCCCATTTACTCCAGAATTCACCTCCATGTAGATTCTTCATATGTATGCAATTAAATTAGCTTTTTGTCTCCTGCTAATCTCTTTGATATTTTTTTGATTACTAAATCAATCCAAGAAGAAACTAGAGAGTAAGAAAAAGTTCTGTCTCAATAGTTTAATCAGGAATAGTAGGAGACACAGGGAGCTACCTTCAGTCTTGAATCTACCGTATTTTCTAAAATCCAACATTTTATAAAAAGGATATGTTCAGATCCCTTTCTTCTTCCTATGTTTATTTCTCTGGCACAGAATATGAGAATGGGATAGTATATAACATTTTGAAGCTCCAATCAAATATGAAACAAATTTTAGTTGGTTTTCAAAATTAATAGAAAACATGGGGGATTAAATTTTAAACGCATTAAGGAAAACTACCAAAAGAATAAAATCTAAGATGGGGAAAGGAAGCAGATTTTTGAGCAGTCCCAGAAGAGCTTGAGTTCCAGTCCACATATGCAATGATTTCTTGTGAAAATTAAGGAATCAGGCCTTGTCACCTTAAGTGTACAATCAGAGAGTTGGATGAACTCACCTCTTGGACACCTACAAGCACTAACAATACTTGTTAAAATGAAAATAAACTAGCATTGGAGTCAATTTTAAAAACAAAACATCTCTTTAACAAACAAAAATTAAAAGTTGTTAATCTATCACATCTTTAGAAACTCTGAGGGGGGGAATTATAAGAAAAAATTAAAATATGGGCTATTGAAGTTTGTGAAAATATCAGATATAAGACTAAGCACTGGGGTAAAGGAACAGTGTCCTTCCTTGTATTATTTTTAAAGTGGTTAAGTTCTTGGAAATTTTATTAAAATACTGAATCCTCAACTTGCCCAGTGGTGTTAATCCACTACCAAAACCCAATAAAATCCCAAATTAGCTTTTGGATGAATTATGACATTTAGGATTTATCCAGAACCCAATATTATTCTATAGATGGCATTTTCCAAACTCAGAAATGCCAAGAAAATCTAAGCCAGGCCAGAAAGTGTTCAAATGTTCCACAAGTCAACATGAAGCTTTCACCAGACGATAACAATCAATGAGTGTAATTTTCCAAGGATTCAGCCAGAAAGCAGAGCTTATTGAAAAGTTCTCAAATCCAAAATAATTCCAAATTGAGCTTTGTATGAGAGGGGAATTTTGCATGGAAATTTATCATTCACAATTAATTGCTCCCTTTACATCATTATTTTAACCCTTCCCAGAAACTCCTTACAAATTACAGGTAACCACAATCTGAGCAAAACTAGAACTTCTGTATATTTTAAACAAGTCAATTGTTTCAATGAGATAAGTACATTATTTCCACCAGACAGATAATTGTTTTCGTGTTCAATTGAATTACATTTGTGTATCCAGGTATAAAATGTTACAAATGGAAAATTACTGAGAAGCAAAGCAGTCATTAAGGTGACTTAGAAATGCAGCAAAAGTTTTACTAATGCTTTTATATGTCCTTGAATGCATAAATCTCTTTTTACATTTCTTATATATCTAATTTAGGGCAAATAGTTAAAAAAAAAAAAAAAAAAACAGACCCTTGGCCCTAAAGAGAAGACAAACAAAACTATGATATCAGATGACCATCATCTGACATGACTGAATGACTAAGTGACATGGATCTAAAAATACACAAAAATAAAATCAATTTGAGGATGTATCACTCACCTTTATAAGAAAAACAATTTTTGGAGAAAAAAATCAAAGTCAAAGGAATTAATGTCAAATTTAAATCTATACATATAATTGAACACCAAATAAAAGTATAGCAAAACAATCCTTATTCCTGTCTGTTTTCTTTTAATGTCAAAAATAAAGGAAAAGCAAAGTCTAGATCTCAAGTATCTATAGGAGAATATTTAAATTTGGGGAAATGGGAGTAGATTAAATGTTGCCATCAAGGATCCTTTATCTATAGCAAGAGACAAATTAATGTCAATCGAGAACTTGGTTCCCAAGTAGTTTTTTACGTATTGCCTCACCTTTTTTCCATAATTCCCTCCTGAAAAGCCTAAATCAAACCCTTGCCTTCTGCTCATCTCTCTCCCCTGTAAACTTTGGTCTCTCATATATATGGCTTCTGTTCAGTTGCTTGCATGATTCTAAGTAGTCACACCAAACTTAACTCTCACAAAGCAGCTACTTTATAACTCTTTAAATAATTTCACTTGAATTTCTAATATAACTTCAGAAGCTACAAAATAAAAAACAAGTTCTCCCTCACTACTACTGTCTATTTCAATTTTCCTACTCCTATTTCATACACATACATTATTCTCCTGAAATTTTAGTCCCAAATTTTAATTCATCTTTAATTCTTCCCTCACTGTGGTCCCCAAATCCAGTCAGTTTCCACATCTATGTCTATTAGTGTTCTCCAGAAAAACAGGTATTTTTTTATAATGAATTGGCTCATGCAACATGGGTGTTGGAAAACCTAAAATCCACACAGCCAATATCCAACAACCAGAAAGGCCAGTAGGTGGTTGTAGAATTATTAGGAAGAATCAATGTTCTAGCTCCATGGTTGTTAAGTAGAAGAACTCTCTCTTTCTTGGGGGAATCAGCCTTTTATTCCAGTCAGACTTTCAACTAGTTAGATGAGGCCCACCTCACTATGGAGAACAATCTACTCAGATTAAAGATTTAAGTGCTCATCCCATCCAAATGCATACTCACAGACACAACCCACATATTTGATCAACTGTCTTAGCACCCTATGGCTCATTCAAAATGACACAAAAATTAACCATCACATAGTGTTTTATTTTTCAAAACCTTTTCTTTATTTCTCATTTTCACTGCCATTATCTCAGTTCAAGTCCTTATGATCTCTTACAGGTCTTCAATACAAGGGTTTAAACCACCAGTGCCCATTACAAATCCTTTAGTTCAGACATCACTGGGGAGGCTGTGGATACATTCATTTTTCAGAAGTGTTGTAAAAATAACACATCATTCCTTTTCTAGTCTTTAATTTACAATGACATCATCTTTTAAACGGATCCAATTCCTTTCCTTATTATATATTGCTCTACATAATCCAGACCTTGAACTACTGAGACTTTTTGTACATCATACTCCTAATTGAGAATTAATTAATTTGGAACTGGGCATTAACTTAAATATCTTCTTTTTCTATTACCCATTACCTCCTCATAGAAGCATGCTCCTTACCTCTAGAAAACACCAAGAACTCTTTCTACTCCAATCCTATTTACCTGACAAGGTTTGTCTCAAATTTCAAGTCCTTTCTGAAAATTTCCTAATTCTCTAAGCCATAAACATCATTTAGTTTTTTAATCTTCATGTGCAGTTAAGCTAAATAACCCACTCAGGCATTTTCATGAATTTATTTCTATTTCACATTGCTCTTTTCTTGATTGCTCCACAATTTCTACCTATAATCAAATACACTCTTTCCATTTATTTTAGACTGAAAAATATTCGAATTCATGGTGTCAGACACTGTAAAAACAATCCATGTACAAAATACTATTCTCAAAAACAGAAATTGATGGGAGAGACATAAATATTCAAACTATCATGGAGTAATGCACTGCACACTATAACAGAGGCAGATACCAATCTTTAAAGTAATATAGGGAATAAAGAGAAACTAAACTATCCCAGTAGAACATTGGGGAAGAGAGCAAACTTAACAGGAGGAAGTGAAACAATGCCACTTAAAGTACTGAAAATAACCAATACAAAGTAATAAAGAAAATGGAGATTATACATATATAACACTCTATATATGTATAAAAACATTTTATATATATAAACATAATATATACATGTCTAAGATATGATGAGACAATGGCCAACATACTGAGTATATAAAACTAGAACACATGTCTATAATATTAAGACTGATGAGTACACAATTTGAGTGGGGCTAGGGAGAAGCAGGTCTGACTAAACCATGAAGTC
Source organism: Uropsilus gracilis (assembly GCA_004024945.1). Classification (NCBI taxonomy): domain Eukaryota; kingdom Metazoa; phylum Chordata; class Mammalia; order Eulipotyphla; family Talpidae; genus Uropsilus; species Uropsilus gracilis. The sequence continues at coordinate 69,461 of PVHY01002954.1, read as the reverse complement.
AAGCAACTTCTACACAAGACAACTGAAATCTCAAAAGCACAGGTGAAATTTACATTGTCTCTTATCCATTATCACAAAGAATAAAAGATCTTTCATAACTTATATGGGCACAAATTTGGGCAATAAAATATGGCCTAAACAGATACATGAATATTTTTTGTCTTCATTAACATAATTTGCATTACCATCTCTGATTTTTATTGCAGAAATATTATTTTTATTATGAGGAGCAGACCCAATCCCATTAAAATTACATGACATATAATATAGTTATATATCCTATAATACCCCCTTAAAATATAAGTTCTTAATTCCAAAATATATCTGGCCCCTTGAGTTTTAGATAGAAGTCGATAAATCTTTGATTTTGTTGTTCTGCAGAATCAATCCGATACTGAAAGGGGTCTATTATCAAAAAATATATATAGTCACAGAGTCTGTAAAGGATTCATTTTACTAAATGGAGAAAAAAATTTCAGTACCACTTACATTATTGGCCACATATGTGATCAATCAGTGGCAATGTTTATTTCACTTAATTTTAATAGTAGTTCAAAACCAAAAAAAGTCTATCATGAAATCTTAAATCAGCACTTTTCCTCTCCTCATACTGCCAAGAATATTAGAAAAAAAAGTAAAACTTTTGCCTCCTATAACCTTAATAGATAATTTCCTGTAATTGTCTATTCAAATAGAAAATTAATTTCCATGCACAGCTGGAAATACCACATTGGCAAGTAGGAAAACATCAAACACAAGTAGGTTGCATTAAAAGTGGAGGACAATAAAGACTCAACAAAATAGAACTTGCTCTGCAAGACAACTTATATTAGAACAGCTTTTTTCTGTTTATTTAATATATGATTATACAATTTAAAGCAAAGCAGTAATAACCAAGGAAGTTTTGGATCTAGAGAAATATTATTAGGGATTAAAAGGAAAGAGAGTTTGCATTCCTCTTACCAAAGATTAAAGAGAGCCTACAGAACACATATCAGGTTGAGACATTGCCACTTTATCGCATCTAACCAAGGTAAAATGGTAACATGTGTGGCATATAGTTTTTACAATAAATTATTTCAAAAATAAACCAAAAAAAAAAAAAAAACCAGGCATGGTGGTGCATGCCTATAATCCCAGCTACTTGAGAGGCTGAGGCTAGGGATCACTTGAGTCCACAGGTTTGAGACAATCCCAGGCAACATAGCGAGACCTAGTCTCTAAAAAATATATATATATGTACAAAAAAAAGTTCTTTCAAATCAATAAGAAAATGAAATAGCCTAAAAGAAAATATTCAAAGCGCACAAACAAAATATCAAAAGCAGCAGCAAATGGAATTAAACAGGGTGGGGGGGGGAAGGAATGTTCAAAACCACTAATCTAGAATGCAAGAAAAAATAAATACAAGTCATCACATTCATTTTTTCAGTTGCAAATATTAAAAACATTGACCCAAAATTGCAATGCCTTGAATCCACCAGTAAATTTAGGTTGTTGAGATACATCTTTCCAGGGCTTAGACCTACTACCTATCCCAAAGCCATAATGGAAAAGGAAGCTCCTGATATCATCCAGGACTACTCTCTGATGCTGATGATGATAATTACTCAGGTGATGACTATGTAGCCCATTTTCATATAACAACCAAACTAAACAGAACAATATACTTAGCATACTTTATTATTTTTGAAACAACCACAATACCCTTCACACTTCAGCAAATCTGTTGATAGCCCACAAGTAAAATGAGGGATCAACTTTATTATCTGGCTATTCATTCCCCACAAAAGAAGGCATAAGTGGCTGGTATAGAGCAGGAGCTCAATTTATTGAACTCACAAGCTTTAGGAAGTTAATAAATATTACCTGCATCTATTAGTGAAATTTATTTGGTTATTGCTCCAGCTTTCCACCTGATAACCTGTGGAAAATAACTAGCCTTATCTGTAGAGGGAGTTGTAGAGATTCTATTCTTTTTTCATTTGGTATCACAAGTATCAACCGAAATGCTTGGGAGGCTTAGTATAGATTCATTCCCACTGAGAGAGCAACTTTGACCCAATTTCTGGTGTCAAAAACACAGGAACTCTAAAATGTGGGAGGAGATATATGTAAGAGGTACACAAATCATCAAAAAATTCTAACAAGAGGTCAAATGATAATTATAGATAAACCAGCTCAAAGAGATGGACTCTGTCAGTCAGTCTCTTTTGATTTCCTCTTCAGAAAAATGGGAGGACTCAGTAATGATTTTCAAGCTTCTTCAACTAATATTCACACTGAAAAATACATTTCATATTAATAACACTAACTATATGTATACATATATAGAAACAAGCTTAGGTAAGAAAACTCATACATGAGTGCCACAAATTAATACTCAATGCATGTGCACTAGAGTATGCCATAATATGGTCTATTGTATTCCATTGCTTAATTGCAACATATTAAATTGATTTCATGGTCCACTAATAGTTCACAACACTGGACTGGATGATTTCCTTACAGTTCACTTTTTTAAAATCACGGTGTTATTTAGAAGCAGTCTAAAAATATTCACCACTTCCAAATACTAATTTCTCAATGACCTTTCAAAGTTAATTCCTGAGTAAAATAATGTAATCCATACAATATCTTTGTTCCTTTTTCCTCCTCACAGTAAATAACTGTGCTCCTTTCCATTCAATAGACTTTGTAAAGTGATTTTTCAAGGGTGCATAAGCGCTGCCAAATTTGACAAGTATAGTATACACAAGGGTTTTGCAACAAAAAGTTAAACATCTACTAAAGAACATATGAAACTTTGCAAACCATAGGGCAATAGTTAAGCAAAGTCCAAAATGATAATCATGCAGCAGCAGCAGCAAATCATATAAATCTTGACTTCAATGTAATGAAACATTTTAAAGTAGTTGCATTCTCCTTCCCAAACTATCAAAGGTGTTCTCCAAAATAAAAAGATTCTAACTTTTTAGAATAGCATCATCTACTGTCACATCTCTGGATTTTCTCAAATAACTGCCTTGTGTTGCACAAGCCCCTCCTCATTCCACCACATTCCCACCACCTTCACTGACTTGTGGTTATGCAAAAATCTCCTCTTTAAAAAAGCTGGTTTTCAGTTAAACAATACTTACCAATCACAACTGGTTTTTAATTTTTCCAGGACATTGCTGAGAGGAAGATTTGTTTATTTATTCCCATTAGAACTTGAAAAACATTGCAAACTCTGCCTCCTCCAAGGAATTACAATCCTGACATGAAATCTATAAACTGTCATCTATACTTGTCAATGACTTCAAATATTTTATTCTAAATGTTCTCTTGGCTTCTATGTCTACAGGGTAAAGAAGAACTAAATTCTGTGTGCAGTTAATGGCACTTAGATATTTTACTCACTGTAATTTATTGTAAAAAATACAAAGTCTAAAATTTCATTTTAAAAAATACTTCAATTCATAAATATCAAATAAATACTAACATCAAAAATTAGGTCCACTGTGATTCTTTAATCAAAGCATCCTGTGTATTTTCCAAACTTGGCAAGACACATTTTTATTTTTAATTTTTGAACTACTAATTTGAGAGGAAAAACAAACATCATTAACTTCCTCTTCAGTCACTAGTTGTCTGTGCCATGTGTTTTTATCGCTTCCTGCTACAAAAAAAAATACATTTGAAACAGAAAATGATATTCAAAAGAGTTCTCTGGGTTAGTCTAAAATCATTCTTTAGGAAATTGAGAAAGAGTATAAATTTTCTTAATTAATGGTACAAGACAATAAAACCACCCAGAAAACCTTCAAGTTTTTAAGTACATGACTTCATCTAGTGCTCAAAACAGTTCCATAAAGACTACTTGATGAACAAAATGAAATAGTAAAGTAATTTTTCTTTATCTACATAGCAAATAAATGGTCAAGTTAGAATTTAAAATTATTCTGACTCACATCCAATCTCATGGAGGAAATTATTATAGTGTACTCTATGGGTCATTTGATCAAATTTAGGTTTTTATTTTAGCTCATATGTCTAAATTGTCTTGGGATTTGGAATATGAGTTATGAGAAGGGTTATCAGTGGATAATACAGATGATAAGCACATGAGTACTGAGTTATTCCATATCCTAAATTGTGTCCAGCAGGTATTTATTGAGTCTCATACACCAAGTATGGTAAATACTAGGGATCCTCAACAAAGATGTAAATTATAGTCCTTGCCTTAACTAATCAGTAAAGAAAATATCTTAGTCTACTCAAGCTTTTATAACAATATACCATCGACTTGCTTATGCAACAGAAACTTATTCTAACAGTTTGGAAGCTAGCAAGTTCAAAAACAAGGTGCTGCCAAGTCCAATGTCTGAATGTGGACCCTTGCCAATATTAGCCTTCTTGCTGTGTGTTCACAAGACCTTTAGTGGGAACATGCTCATGAAGAGAAGGAGCACTCTCTTTCTCTTCTTACAAGAGCACTGAGCTAAACATGACAGTTCTACTCCTATAATTCATCTGAAACTAATTAATTCCCCAAACCTCTATCCCAAATACCATCATACTGAGGACAAGGCTTCAACATATGAATCTGGGCTATTATAAACATTTCTCTATAATAGGAATCCAGTAGGTAAAGAAATTATTACATTAATCAAACATACATTTAATTGATATATCCAATACCAAATGCATTACCACTTAACTGGATACAACACTTAGTTGATGGTACAAGGGAAGTAAATTGTTGACAACAGATGAAATCCATGAGCTAGATAATATCCTCTATGTCTTACAAATGAGGAAGCTGAGGCTCAGAAATGATAATCTGTCCAACATCAAAAGTGTGGAATTGAGAAAGACTAAATTTAAACATCAATCTATCTATTTCAAAGTACTGCCTCCTTCCACTGGAACAGGATAGCTAAAGCAAGGCAACATTCTTCCTCACTGTCTCTTTCAAGCAATGTATAGTTTTACTCTCCTTGCAAGAGAGAAGCCCCGTGAGTCAGGTGCAGACATACACACCATGAATGATACCCTTTTATATAAAAGGTGACTATTGAAATATTAGTGCACTGCAGACAAGTCAGAGAACTAACTAACTACAGCAATTATCCTAGACCTACCAGTCCCACCTGGAAAAAAAAAAATATTTTACCCAAGACATAAGCTAGAAGTTTCATGCCAGACATAGTATGGATATAGTTCTTTAAAAAAAAATCCATAAGCTGAGTATCAGGAGACTAGAGATGCATCCATAAATATCACATCAATATTTGTAAAAGACAATTTAATGTTGGAGCATGTAAATCTGGGAAGTAAAGACAAATTCACTTATTTTTTTCTTCAGTTCTGAGTAAGTCCATGCTATTTGGTAAATATTAAGGTTGTAGCAAAATATTCAGATTGTACATGGCACTGTGTATAGTAGATGTTATAAACTGCAGATGAATGAATAGAAGAAAAGATGAATGGATAAAAAACAAATTAATATTAACACTTCTGGCAACTGTATAATTAAATATCTTATTTACTTAGGGGTTTTAAATGGTTTCTCCACTTTTCAATTAAATATCTATCCATATTTACTTCTCAGCCTGATTTGTATGATAGCCAAAGGGGCTAGATTTGTTTTCAAAAACAAAACACATGCTATTATTTTTTTTTATTTTGGGGTTCATGAAATACTACATTTAAAGGAACTTGGGGAAAAATAGAAATTACTGAGAAATTAAATCTATAAATATGTAACACATGGTAATATTAGAAAATTCTTAAACCAGACAGTTTTGCTTATTATCAGTGCAAACTAGAAAGAATAAAACGAGAAAAGCAATGATCTTTATTTCAATGCACTACTGAGCAAATATTTTAGTGATAATGTAGAGCTTTATACAAAACAAAGTTTGTTTTTCCCTACTTGTTTACAGATCGTATCATTGTATAATCCATTTGTTAATATCTTTTATCTTACAAAATTATCAGTCTTTTTCTAAGCTATCATTTTGGAGCAAAGCAAGTCATACATATATGTGTCTGTCTATACATACAAACATTCATACTTTTAACTATAATTATTTATACATATATACACATAAATATATACAAATACATATATGAATAGTACTCTGTCTCTCCCTCCCTCCCCTCTAAATACAAACATACATACATACATACATACAATCACATACACACACAACATTTTAAAGAAACAATTCATGTGGAAGGAAAACATTTTTTTAAAAGTTAAATCCCTTAAGTATTTCATATTATACTCATATAAAAATATCTCATGCTCATACAATGTAAAAAATTCATCTCTTTGAGAATTCGCTTAATCTCTGGGTTTTTTGGCACTTGATTTGAACTGTGAAGTGTGTGAAAGGGTAGCTAGAAGAACTCAGGTATGACTAAGTGTCATAAAGTCAGATGGCACTCACTGATTTTCTCAGTACACAGTGGTGCAGGAGGAGTCCCAGGAGCATACCTGTGCTCTGAGTATCTCAGAAGTTCACTGGGCCTTCTCATGCCCCACAAGAACGTACAGATGCCTAAGGATTCTGGCATGATAGATTCAAGTGGGGCCTGGGTATTGTGCATTGAAAGACCCAGATGATTTTTACCATAAACCCTGGAAAGACAATGTTAACATGTATAGGAGACAGAATTTTGAGGTAGAAAGTGTACCTGTGGTTAGTCAGACACACTAGACACAAGGACAGCTTCATGAATACCAACAATTTCTGTAGACTGCAACAGGCCATAGAAGAGTTTTTAGGAAAAAAATAATTATATTTGAGCTTAAGTTAGAGTCACTAGACAGCATTATACAATTAGGCTGAATGGAGATGAGATTAAAATTGAAAAACTATTTGGAAGCCTACTACAATAATTACAGTAAGAAGTAATAAGTGCTAAAGGTTGACAATCAAAATGGAAGTTGTTGTCAATCAGGATCAAGCTGACTTGGTTTGTAAGGGAACACAGTATGAGTTTCAAAATTGGCACCCTTGTCTCATGAACAGGTGGCTACCTGAAAATGGTCACAGAAATTAAAAAGGCCAAAAGAATTTAAACTGGGTTAATATGAGTAAATAAATTAATAACTTACTGGTCAAAGAAAGGCATTTGTTGGGAGAGAAGGTAGGGTTTTAATCCTATTTGCATCATCTCTTTGGTAGGAGGCACTGGGTACATCTCTCAAGCTCCTATTTTGTAAGACTACTGTGGAGATTAAATGAGATTATATATAGCATAGAATCCACAGCAGGAGCTAAATATACAATTTAATTTTTCAATGTTTCCACTTTACTGACTTTATTTGAATGACTTAAAACTATTCTGAACACACAGTAAGCATTTAACATACATTTTTAAAACAAATTTCTATTGCTATTACAATTCTATTGAAGATGGAGAAAAGATCATGGGATTTGCCCATTAGACAGTAATTGGTACACTTAGAGATTGCTTAAATGCCTAGGGGTTTTGAATACTTGGGGGAAGTAAAAGTCAGTTCAAGCATTTTAGTGAGGATATTTTAAATCAAGTACTATTGTAAACATTTTTTGTTAATTTTTTTCTGCATGTAAAAGAAAGTTTTCCAGTAGAAAATAAAATATGCTTTATTAACATTAATAATTTTAAAAACACCTTGCTTTATTCAGCTTTTATAGCATATTATCTCATTTCATCTCCAAGTCCCGAGGGTTAAGGATTTTAGTTACTGCTATCATCATTTCTATATTGAAGATGAGAAAAAAAAAGACTAAGAAAAATTGAGTAGCTTTTAGTGCATGAGTATAAGAGCCAGGAATTAAACTGAAGTCTTCTGATCTAGAGTTTGCTAAGCTTTCCACTACCCACACTGATCAAGCCCATTCATTACTCCCAGAGAGCTCTTTTTTCTTACTCTACCCTCCTACAATTTGGAAGCAAAAAATGGGACAGAATTTTTTTAAGTTGAGGGAAGTTTTGAGTGTATTGTTCCTTCATCAAACCCAACCAGGACCAGAAAGTACCCATTTGTCCACTAGTCCAGCCAAAGGCTGATGCTACCACTATCAGTTTACCTGTTCCCAGTTAGTCTCAACAGGAAAATCCGGTGTTCACTTGGGAAATAAAAGTCTCTGGAGAGTATCATTTAAGGAACATAACAATTTTTTATATATGATCTATAGAAAAATTGTCTTTCTTTTGGAGTATTGTTGCCTTGTACTTTTCACCACAGTGCTAGGTAGCCTAATTCACATTCACCCCTTACTGAATACAGAACCCTGTACATGTTATTTATTTCTCTGAGATTTGTTTCTCATCTATAACATGGAATTTCAGAAAATAATTTCTATCTGGTTAAATAAGATACACATAGAAAGCCCTTGACACACTCAGAACTTGAAATACAAGGAACATTCAATACATAGTCACTATTTATCAAAGTGTGACATCCCAATCTTGCAGGAAAAGCAAGCCAGGCCAAAGTGACTAAGTAGCCAGACATTAATTACTTCATAACAGTACCAAGTTTTCCTTATAGAGAAAAAACACCAGAAAAATTACTGGATTTTTTTCACATTCACATGTGTCACATTCACACCATAGATTCTGAATTATTTGGAAATTAATGTACATTTTCATTTCAGAAACTGTAATAATTGCAGGGAGGGGAGAAAGGGGAGACTAGGAGGCAGACTAATGGCTGAGATTTAATAATCTTAATAAACTTAAAATAAGTTTAGAAACACACTAAAAAACAACTTTTTTTTTTTTTTTTAAAGAGTAGATCTCGCTATTTTTGCCCGTGGAACCGCAGGCTCACTTTTCCCATGGGGCCGGGCTTCCTAGGCTGCTGCTTTCAGGGATTCACCACCATGCGCAGCCCCAAAACAGCTTTTTTTAAAAAGCTAAATATGAACTCACATACCCTCATAAACACATCTAAATGAGAATAATTTGTCTCCTTTCAAAATAGAAGAGTTTAGTTTTTGTAACTAATTAGACAATATTTTCTTTCAAAGAAATAGTGTCATCTCCTAAAAGTTAAGAATTTTATATGAATTTACTTTCTCCTGCTCTGTTGTACTCCCTGATGTCTCCTTTCACAGCAGCTCTCAACACCAACTACATTTGAGAGTCACCTAGAAGGATACATGACTCCTCCTGCTGACACCTCACGGGAGTCCAATTAAGTCAAAATCACTGAGGTTAAGTACCTGTTCTTTAAGGTCTCCAGGTGACTTTAATGCAAGCTCAAATTAGGAAACTGACCCACTGTCTTTCCAACAGCAAAATATGGGCTTTTTTGACTTGGTGATTGCTGTGTGTAAAACGTGCACTTTAAATTGTAAAAATCACTTGTTCTAATGTTAATCTTGATCTTTAATGCAATTTAGTTTGATTTCCCTTGATTCTAATAAAACATTTATTGAAATTCCCATTACATTAATTTTCCTAGTAAAGATAGGTCTGATAAGTTATGTAAGAAGACCACAGCACTCAATTACAGTACTTGGGGAAAAAAGAGGACACACAGGATAAAAATGAGAATGCTATGATATTTTTTTAAGAGTTTAGGTATGATGTTTATTTTAAAATCGTTGAAATTTTAAATCTCAAAGATAAAAATGCAATTTAAAAAAAACAAGGATACAGCACTGTAACACTAGAATATTTGACACAACTGCATAGCTGTTCTGAAATCCTTTTTATTCACTACCTGAAATCCTTCAAAAGAATATGCTAGATTCCCAGACCATGGAACAATGTGGATTAAAAGACCAAGACACATATAGGAAACTTGATGATCTATTATACTGACAGAATATAATGTGTATATTTCAAAGTAAACAATCTTTTTTTTTAGGTTATTTCATAGTGATTTTTATGCACACGCTGCAAGGACTGTGGAAGTCTAAATACTGAGAGAGAAGGAAGGAAAAAATTTCAAAAGTCAATACGACACTTATCATTTATGTGCTGTTTGTTCCTTCAATGTTTCAGTTCACAAATTGTTCAAAAATTGAAAAGAATAAACTGCTCTGTCTCTATAGAACAGGCCTATTCTATGCGAGCGGGAAAAAAAGATTAGGTAGAAAAATGGAATTCAACTATAGACTTAAAAAACTGAACTGAATCAGTTTTACAAATTTAGGTAACAGAAGCTGAAAGATTTATATTTGTCTCCTTCAAGTCATTGAAGTTAATTAATAAGTAGAACCTTAAGGGTAGGTAGAATTCAGGATTGAAAGACTGGTTCACTTACTTTTTAAATATTCAAAAACTCAATTATTTTTAAAACAAATCAAGTGTTAAATGATTGGCATCCATAGCAAGAAATAAGATACCACCCTTGAAAATTTCAGTGAGACCCTTTTTTCAATCTTTTAACTGATGAGGTCATGCTTAAAAGTTTAAGGACGCCCAGGTTTTCAACAGTGACCTCTTTTCAGATGATTCTTCAATTCCAACTGGGGTACAACCTCCTCAGGTAATTTTCTCAGGTAATTCTCAGAAAATTACTCAGGTAATTTTCTGACAACTAGCAGAACTGTAGTCAACAGTATAAACTCTAGATTTAAAGTATCTAGATCTCAGTGCTAGAAATTTAACTAAATTAACTATGAGACCTTGATATTTACTCTAAGAATCAATTTCTGTAAAATGGGAATAAGAATCTCAAGAATTACAAAAAGACTTTCATGAGATAAAGAAAATGCAGCAACAATGCCTTTAGTTTGGAAAAAAAAGTCACAAAATGTTAGCTACCTTTTCTATCAATATCCTTCAAACCCACTAATTCTAGCATCATTCTTGAATTCCAGAATTGCCTGTTACTTCCCACTGTGTTTTTCTCTTTTCCAGCCCAGCACCATTTAATAACCATACTTCTTTTAAGGCATATAAAACTAAACTTTCTTCTATATTTCTGCTTCTAACTGACATCTGCTCCTAATATTTACAGAACTTAGGGCAAGAGTAACAGAGGTCCAGCTATCATGTTTCCAGATATGTATAAATCACTCAATGGACTATTACATGAAACATTTTACTCTCCGACCGGGGTAGGGGTAGGGTTTGAGGTTCTTCCAAAATGACCTAGAAGACCAGATCTAAATTTAAATTTGAACTTCCCTGATACTTTCAGATTCCAGGCTGATTAAGTTTGATGAACAGGTGAATTGTTGCCTAGATCTGGATCACTGACCCCTGCCTCCTGCCATAACTCACTCACTTTCTTCATCTCCACAACTGTGGATTCTCTCTTTACCTCCCTGCACTAATTGATGACTTCTGGTTGAATTCATAGTCATTGATCAAGGACACTTCAAATTCCTTCTCCAAATTTCCCTTGAGTAACACATCATCTCATTCTTCTCTAAATATCCAAATTAGTTTGCTTCTAGACATCTTAATGCAACCTATAGCATTCTGTCTTGCATTTGTATCTGTCCCTCTGTATTTGCTTTCCTAGTTACAAGTCATTCAGTGCTAACAGCAGGCAAGAAGCTCCTAATAAGCATGTAAAACAGAAAAGAAAAAAAAAAAGGACTCTGGGTTCTATCCAGAACTAAACACAATATAGAGTGAGGGAGCAGACATGGAAAACTTTTAAAACTCTGCTGTTGCACTGTTTATGTTGATGCTCAGCCATGGTTGGAAACTGTACATTATAAATTCTTGGATGGGAACCATCAAGGTATATACTTTATCTTGTACTCTACACATTCTTTTCAATTGCATTTAAGATGATACATGCTTTCCCTGCTGCAAAACAATTACTGGTGTACAAGCTGTCCAGACCTCCTGTTACTGAAGTAATGCTTGAACACTACAGCATGAGATGGCGTTAGCTCTAGAATTCAGCAAAAGGAGATGTACAAGGAATTAATCCTATAGTCTGGATCATACTCTCATATTTACCTCTAGACTTATTTTGTTTCTTTTGTACGGTATGTCTTATTAACAACACATGAACTAAAGGTATGGTTAGTGTGTTATTCCTAAAATCTAGCACAGTGTCTGGCCTAGACTGGTTTTAAAATAAAAGGCTTGGTCAATAGGTGGATGAATGAGCAAATATGTGACTAGAAATTTCTGAAGCGAGACTTCAGAAATTATTTTAGGTATTTGGCAGACCAAACAATAAGCCCCAAAAGAGAGCCACATTCTTATTCCCGGCAACTTTGTATATTGACTCATGGGGGGGGGAAGCCTTTGAGACTGATAAAATTGAACATCAAGCTGGAGAGAGCCTTCCAACAGGAGGCAAAGGAGTTTGACATATAGAAGTTATTTCCATCAGGAGGCAGAGGAAGAGTGATGCAATCACAAATTAAAGAATCCTAGTAGCCACCAGACACTGGAAGAGGCAAGGAACAGTCTTTCCCCTGGAGCCTTTCTCAAGAGCACCTCTCTACTTGCTTGAAATCACTGAGCTTCCAGAACTGAGAGAATAGATTTCTGTTGTTTTAAGGCATCATGTTTGTGCTTACTACAAAAGGTACAGGAAATTAAACAAGATCAAAAATGATATCCAGACAGGCAAAACATAATTTGTTCAATGTTCCCAAAGTTAGTCAATGCAGAACTGAGTTTCTAATAGAGATTTGCTGATTTTTTCTGGTCATTACCATTTTACTATGTTGCTAATTACATACTATAGACCACACAGAGATACCTAACTCTTAGGTCTAAATCTGAATAGCAAATACAACTGTTCCTATGATCATGTAGGAAAAACTTTATAAATGACAAATCCCTCACCCAGACCAATTTTATAACTGATATATCTCATGTGACCAAACGAGAATTTTTGACAAAAATAGCTAAGGTCCAGAAAAATAATCTAAGCAAATATTTTCATTAAGTTACATGTAATCAATGTCCAATAGCACATGTCCACAGGGCGGGGAAGGAGTCCTCCCAGGAAATGCTGGCATAGAAAATGTGCAAAAATGCATCAAAAAGGTAAAGAAGGTTGCAAAATCTTCACTATTTAGTGGTGGGGTAAAATAGATTTAAAAACCTATATATAATAAAAAAAAGGAATGTCATGATTCCATTTGTTCAAAAGTAAGCAAATTTACGCAAGACAAAATTGAATATTATGATAGAACCTGGAAATGATGACCTTTTTCATCAATGTAGAAAGATATATAGATATCAGAGTTTGCAGTAAGTCACAAAAACATAGTTAGAGGTCCTAGGTAAGGGAAAAAATGCAAATTTATGTGCAAAGATTCTAAATACTAGACACTTTACTATGCTTTTTTTTTTTTTCACAATTTGCCATTTATATCTGATAAACTCATATTTTCCATAAGGAAACTGGGATAACAGGGAACACAGATCTAAGATATTTAACAATTGTTTCCAAAGCCTATGTTCAAGTATCTTGGCTTTTACCAATAATTTCAAATAAACTTTTGTATAAATTCTCATTAATAGATAAATACGATAACAAGGAATAAAAGTCAAGAGATGTGTCTTAAATTAACTTAATGCAAATAAACTTTTTTCCATTTAGAATAAGGATTATAAAGCAGAAGCAAAAAGATAAAACTTCCTCACCTCATACATTGATTAAAAACATACAATCACAACAGGATGTAAACATTTCCTTAATGATCCTACAGTTATAACAAGCACAAAAACAATCCAACCTTAACATGTTCCTACTCCCAAAGGACCTAAAGTTTACCTTGTAGTTGAAGAATTAGTCACTCATTTAGACTGGGGAAAATCCCTGTGGATTCAGAGAGTTTGCGATCAACTAATGGGTTCTGGCGTTACTGTCAGTAGATACTATCCCACAGGAGGCTGGACCATTGCATCATTCAGGGTAAAGACATACTTGTTATGTATGTGACAAACAAAAGCCTACCCAAAGAGGTTCCTCAGAGATCTCGTCATAAAGGATATGTCTGTCTGTTCCACATCTGTTCACTCCACAAACTTGCTGGTCAGATAAGGAAACATCACATATATAGCAAAGTAAGAGAAAACTTTGCCAATCGGATGCCATAACTGCAATACTGTCAAAAAAATGAAACCAAAGCATATACACATTGGAGACATACAGAAAGTTTAAGATCCTAGTTGAATCTCTAATACACTAAATATATAATATATAATTTCAAATAAGAAGAATTGAAAACATATATAGATTGAAAAGTCATAAACTTTAAACCAGTTGATTTCTTGTACATATATTTTACTGAAAGGCCTCAGAAACCCTAGCTTATTAACTAGAGTATACCCCCAAAAAATGCATTAAATTTTAATAGCTTAAAGGATGTTGTATCAATGAATTTTAAACTAACTTAAAGCAATTTCCTGTTAAATTGTAATTCAAAAGACTTTTCATTTTTCCTCTATTTTCAAATATACCTTGTAGTTTTTCTACAGGGGAGAAGACAGCTTATAAACATTACAACAAGAAGTCCTGGTTGCTAAAAGGAAAAGGACAGCTTCTACCATGATGTTATCACAGTTACAAATTTAGAAAAGTCTCCACATTTAGGGAACTTAGTATGCCACCACAAGTCCTGCAAACAACAACCATCATATTGCAATGTTTATTGTTGAAGGAATATATAAACCTCCCTGTAAAAATAGTTCAAAGGAAGCAATATATAGAGCAAAGAACACCTCAAAATGATTCTGTATGACTGAAGTGGAAAGGAAAACCTGAAAAGTTAACAAATAAGCTAATAGGAGGAAACAAAGGGTATAAAGTCAATTTAAAACAAAAATCAAGCAGTGTTGTTTGTTTAGGTATTTATAACTTTCTCTACATCCTCCAATATCAACAGCCTTCTTACAATGTATTCTTTGTTCTTCACCTCTTTGGTCCCTTCAGATACTAGGCAGCGGATTACTTAACTAAGCAAGTACCCAACTGCTTTATTTGATAATGCTGTGTGTTTCAGTTATTTCTTAAGCAGGGCAGTGACTCAATAACATTCATCTTTAGGATGAAGGAATATTAATGCCATAGTAGAAAACAGATTTGCTACCAGGAAAACAGCCAAATCTATTCCTCTTTTTGGCAACTTTACAGAATATAAGTATACATTCACTTTATCCAGTTCCCTCCCTTTATTTCTTTTTTGCTTTTTAAAAACTTATTATATAGAATCCAAATCCTTTTGAGATAGGCAGTATAAAAGAAAAATAATAAAACTGAGAAAGGTAGAAAGACAGGTGCATAGGGGGAAGATGAATAGGTGAAGTATTAGTTCTTCCAGGAGAAAGGAAAATAAATTCTACTTTGGTATTTTTTCTGCGCCCATCCCCCCACCCTTCCTTTGACATATTCTTTGAAATTAAGAAATCCAAAAGCACACATTAACCATCACAAATTATGGCATGGTATGTATTACTGGTATGCATCACAAATATGTATTTCTTTTTCTCTTCCTGGGGAAAATTTGGCTTCTTGTTTTTTCTACTAATTTCTAGATTCACTGAGGCACTATTTACTACCTTCAAAATCTGCTAATTTAGTTTTCTAAATTAGAAAATTATATATGTTCAATTCTCCTTTAAAACAATGAAGCACCAAATTATAGGCACAAGATATGTATCCTTCTTTAAAAAATTAAAACCAACAAAGAATTTTAATTGCTATACCCTATTATTTTCTGGAGTAATTTAAAAAATACCTTTGATTATAATACTTGCTTTAAAACAATGTATAATGAAAGGAAATAGGACTTAAGAATTATTTCACAATCACTGAGTTAATCAGTACATCCTAGCCGGGCACGGTAGCTCGTGCCTGTAAGCTTCAGCCTATGAAGCGGCCAGTGCTAGAGATCGCAGTTCGAGTCCTGCTCAGGTCAAAACCAGCAAGACTTAGTCCCAAAAAGTAACTGGGCGTGGTGGCACGCACCTGTAATCCCAGCTACCTGGGAAGCTGAGTCTGGGGACTGCTTGAGTCCCAGGCAACGTGAGCCTTGGTTCCATGGGCAAAAATATCGAGACCTAGTCTCAAAAAAAAAAAAAAAAAAAAAAAAATCAGTGCATCCTAAATGATAGTGATATTCCCAAAATGTTCACATTCGTGAACACATTGGCAGATATTTGGGGCCCTAGTAGCAAAACAAGGAACTATGATGACTTGCAATATTTTTTCATTCAGATAGAGATTTTAAAAAGCAGTGCTCAGGATAAAGTTTTGACTTCACCTATTTATATGAAAGTCCAAGATCTCTAGAAAGCACTCAAAATCTTAAGACCAAAAACAGCCTTTCCAGTGACAGTAGACCAAGATATCACAAGCTTTTATTAAATGTGTTTATATACCCAAGGAGTGCAAGCCTCATAACTATTTTTCACTTATTAAGGATTTGTTCATAGGACATTTCATCATTTCTTTCTGAAGAACAATTTCCTCTGAAAATGGAAAATAAAACATGAGTACCTACATATGTGCTTCTATGATTATCTGCCCTCTCAGGACTCAGAATTCCAAAGAGGGTGATATTCCTGTTGCAAATTCCAACTCCAAATAAAATGCCCCAACTCACGATTCAGTATTGCCAGTGGAACTATGGTACCAATATGAAGAGAAAGTCTCCAAGAAGTGAAGAGTCTGGGAGAAAAGGTTAATTATACAGTGCTCTCTGAAGGGTAAGCATGTATCACAAGAGGAAGGAGCTTCATATAATCAAATGCCAGAAAGCTATCACGAAGAAGACTTCAAACTATTTTCAGACTACCCTGGAGTTTTTCCATTTAGTGTAAACAGATATAACAGTTTAACAAAAATATAAATCAATACATAGATTTACATTGATGAAACTTACTGATCATAGTTTGTAAGTAAGGCAAGACAAAGACCATAACAATGCCTTGATCTAGTAGACATTCAGAACTTTGTAAATCTATCTATAGCTAAGACAGAAAGAACCAAGAAAATTGGGAAATGGGAAATGATTAAAATATAATTATAAAGTATAAGAAAAAACATATTTGTTCATAATAGAATGTAGCATTTTCCTCAGAACTTAAAGAACTTCTAGCTTACTAACAAGTTTATTTAACATAGTGCTTTGCTTTCTAATCCTACAAAAAGTTACAGGCAGTAAATTATAAAAGAAGACAGCTATATATTAACACTTTCTAAAGATTGCAGATAAAATTAAGAAAAATACAGGAAATCACAGAAAATAAAACTTCTGTTATTTAGTGGAGGCTATATGACCCTAAAATCCTCTAGATGCCCTGTTACTGCAGTATTACACATGTGCACACAGTACCCATACACATGCGTGTGTGTGCACACATGTACATACACACATCCCCAAACTTTTAGTATTCTTCAGCACAAATCCTAAAACATACAGAGAGAGGTTCTCTAAAGGTCCCACCTAATGTCATAAATAAAAGGTTATCCATAAACCAAATGTACCAAAATTTTGCTCAAGGACCATCAGAAAAAAAGACGCTAGCATTGCTACATAATCAGTTCATGAAAACATCAGTTCAACACAAGAATTTATCAATGGCTGTACATTGAACCTAGATTTTCATCATACTATTTTAAACTATGAAAGTGTTTAAAATGTGATGCCCACATGCAACAAGGAACAAACACAAAAACTGTGGACATTAACTTTAAAGTATTTCTTCCTCTGTACATATGCAACTATAATTTCAAATAAACTATATAGCTTTTGTATAATAAATTAAGGACATATGATATTCAATGTACATTTTATTCTCATTTCCTGGAAAGTTTTCATCAATAAGTACTTGAATTTTCATAAAGAAAGGCTTGCTTTAGCAGTTCTTAGAAAATAAAATATAACCCTGATTTCTCTATTTTTTCAAAAGAACCTTGCTATTTAATAGTCTAATCAAGTCTAATCAATTATGAAATATTCCACCTTCTGTAAATAAATACAACAGTTGCATTCCAGACAAACAGGATAGAAACTGACCAAATCTGCTTTCTCCTCCTGGACAACCGCTAAAACAGGTTTTTCAGAGTCCCCTGCAACTAGACAAGGTCATGAGACTGAATTCTTCCCACTGAAATGGGAACTGAAGCAAGGTGTCTAAGGGAACGTCCATAGCAATCCACTTCATCCATTTCCTTTCCATCAGCTTGATGTAGAGATGCAGACTGACCTTAGAACCCATGAGCTGAAGAAGCATATACCACACAAGTTAGAAGTTGTCTGGGACTCCAAACATATGCTAGAGTAAGACAGTCCACCATGAGGAAAACCTTTTTAGTCTTAAATGTGAACAAAAAGTAACCCTTTTCAGTTTGAACTACATTATGAGGGTAGGGGTAGGGGAGACAGAGGTTGCAGTATCAGTGGTAATGAGCATAAGATAATATACATAAACTGAAATACCCACCACAACTAAATATATGTGCAAGATAAATTTAAACTAAAAATTTTAGGGAAAGGTTTGGGTTCTCACCTTAAAGACACTGTGCCTTAGAAATTGGAGAATGAATTAAATGCTCTGTAATTTATGATTCACACATGACTATCATATTGAGAAGTTTACACTGAACAATAGTGGTGAAAGTAGTAAAAAATAATCCAACAGATACTGAATAAACTAACATTCATATTTCTCATCAATATGGTTCTCAATGATCAAATTCTATGTGATCAACAAATTTCAAAAGGATAATATATTTGATTTTCTTAGAATATTTTTCTTGAAAACTACTTGAAATAGGTAATGGATCTCAAGTCTCAGAATATTTTGGTTATACAGAGTTTACCATAATGGGATCTGACCTGCATTTCATTAAAAACTAAGTGATTGTACTTATCTGGGGAAGTCATAAAATATCCGGTTTGTTCTATGACTTTATCTCATTTACTATTCATTTTTTATGGTACATATCGTGAATGAACTGAAGAGAAAAATACCCACTTGGACTCTTTGATATTTGTTTGTAGCTTTGTCCTGGTTTTAGTTTTCCTCTTACAGTCTAAATGGTACCGTAGTGGGTAATGCACTGGAGTAAAAGCGGTGAATCATTAAAGAGTTTGTAAATTTTAAAAACAGGGCAGGTCTTCTGGGCCCCATATGCTTCTAGAAAACCCAATGTTGTACTGTATTAATTGAACCATGAAACTTTCATTATTCCTCTTTAAAAATGCTTGCAGTGAAGCTTTTATTAATGCTTGCCCTCAGATTGCTTATACTAGTTAGCATTTCCATAACAATTTATATTTTAAAGAACTTTTTGATCATTTGTTACATGTACATATTTCTGTAGGAGAATGCAGCTGACGACAAAACAGAGGTAGGAAGGGAAGACTCTTAACTACATTTTACCTAAGAATTGTGAATGAGAAAAGAAAAGGAGAAGATAAAGACTTACACCAATTATTAACTCATATAAATGACTAGTTCTCTCAATACTACCAGTGGAATAGTTACAACTGTTCCCCACAAGGGTGAGAAAAGGTGGGAATTAGTAGTTTTACAAAATAAACTTTGAAAATTAATGTAACAGACTTTGCAATGTAGCTCCAACAACTCTTATCTTACAACATCACTTAGAAGCCAACAAGGTCACAGCACAGAACAATTCCAAGGGGTATTATGCATGCTATAGTCTACATTTTGAAAATTCCTTTGGTCCATTTTCATCAAACTATATAAATTAGGTTCATCAAAATTAAAAGTCGAAATGGAATCATTCTAATAGGGTTGATGCTAAAGATGTCCAAGCTCAAATCATATTTTTAAGCATCTTTGGATAATACTAAATATCTGATCTGGGTTTTTTAAGGTTCAAACTTATTTTAGGGGGGATGTACTGATCTATGCTCTTCATCTCCACATAAAACCAGGATAGCCTACATAGTGTAGAACACATATATGCCACTCGAATTCTCCCCACAAATTATTACCTACTCTAGTTTTCAATAACTCTAGCTTTTTATTGATCAGAAAGAAAAATAACTATTATCATATCTTAACTCACAGGAGAAAGACATTCATCAGACAGGATTTTTCTATTCTTATACAGCCTCAAAATGAGAAACCTATTAGACTGATGAAAGAATATTTCAGCATTTTGCCAAGTCACAGCAAAAAGCACTATAGCATGTTATAGCTAGTGCCTCACTCCAGAACGACTATATTAAAACTTTTAGGGAGGAGTCAAGAATCCATATTTCTAACAAAAGCGTAGGTTATTTTTATCATCTGATATATATAGAAAACTGTAGATTAGATGAACCTTACAGTCCTTCCTTCTGAGATCTGGCAATCTTGACAAAAAAAAGTCACTAGAAAAGGCATCTAAAGAAGAAATTTTCTCTTTTAATATACTAAATACATAACAAACTGAGGGACCAAACACTGTTTCTTACTGCAAAAAGGGTCATCCTCAAGAATAGAATCAATGTAGAAGTATTCCTTGTGTCCCTACTGAATACACATTGCCTGGAACAAAACAGATGCTTATTAAGTTTTCCTCCAGACACTTTTCCCTCTGGATAGTCTCCTCAGTGCCCCAAATAATACTCAGTATTCTAACCCAAACTATTATTAGGCCAGCAAGATTAAAATAAAAACCAGAAAATTCTATATTCACAAGTCAGTGCTCATTGTTTGAACACATGCTCAAGACAGTAATACTTAGTACTTGATATCAAGTGTATTGAACATGAATGGTGAATTTTTCTGAAACTGGTATCAGTGCACAGGGAAAGGAAGAATTCATAGTAGTCTAGAACCAATTTTTAAGACAAAACATATTCATTCTTTGGGACACTGACCATTAAACAATTTCTGGAATAACTGGAGTGAGTTTATTCTTTTTAACTCATACACAAAAACTCCTTATTAAGGCACAAAAACAAAATAAATGGATGGTGATTGTATAAGACCACTTTAATTCTCTTTTTAGATAACAAAAAATAAAATGAGATGCAGGCAAAACACTTTTTCAAAGTCAAATGATTGGGTTATTTCTCACTAGCAGAATAAATAGATATGAAACCATAAGATATAGTCTAATAATAGCAAAAGACTGCTTTTATAATTGTAAACAGAATATTTTTCTTTATATACACAGAATACATATCAAGTCTCTGATCACAGTTTATGCAACAAATAGAAAAGACTCCCACCCAACTAGTCCATTTGCTATGGCCTTCCTTAATGCAGTTCTTTCATAAAAATTTACCAAAAAATGAAATAAGACCTCTGAATAATGCTGTTCTCCACAAAGCAGAAGAATTTATAAGAAAAAAAAAATAGGTACACCAGAAAACTTTAATGAGCTTCACTCAGTAGTTGTCTCATTTATCACCCACTTTTTTTCCTAATAATTATCACGGCTGGCAAGAACTTATTCATTGAAATAGCAGGATTTTATTTCTTATAATAAAATCCAGTATTTCGGGGGGGGGGGAGCAGGTTACATGGGTTTCAATTGTCTGATATTAACAGTGGTGAGCCAATGTCACACGTGTCAAATTAATCAAAGTTATTGGTATTATGCCATTTTTCCTTTCTTTTAAAGACAGTCCAGTATATTTGACTCTCTGATGTAGTCAAAGACATTTACATATAAGAATTCTGAGTTTTCTTAAAAGACTACAAGTATTTATCACCATAAGTAGAAGAAACTGAACTAAACATACAATCTTTCCTACATACACACCATGGAGTATGGGTTAATGTTCACTTTTTATAACCAACAACCTTTGCTGAGTGGACAAAAAAGACTTGTATTTAATCTCAATCCCCTTTAATCATCTGTCTCTTCTGTCCCTAGAGCAGTGAACTACATACACTCATTATTTTCCTCCTTTTTTTTTAATCTCACAGGTCAGTAAATGTTCCTCTGGACATCTGTTCATTATACCTGTATGTATGTATATATGTATATGTATGTACCATTTCTATAGGGTTTTTTTTGCACAATATTCTCTACCACTTAGGTAGCTACTTAACAACAAAAATAATATCCCACACTTTTCCTACACATAAGATGAGAAGATGAAGAGTGATCTCAGTCTTCCACCAACCTAAGAATAAACAATACTTTTAGAAATAAATTAGACATAATACAGACCTACCTGAGAAGTTCTCTGAGTTATATTCAAAATTCACATTAAGTATCACCATGAAATTTCTCACCTGTTTATCTTATCATTTGATTCACTTTTTTAAGCATTAAAAATCTTAAATACACTTAATACACAGTATTGTCAAAATATCTCTGCATTCACTCTTTGCAAACTAATTATCTTTAAATAGGCTTTCCTAAACTAGGATTTTACCACTTAGAGCAGGATAATGTATTCTTCATTAAAAACAAGTAGATCCAAGTCACTACATATGAGAAAGATACTAAATAAAGACCTTAGAAACACTGAAGTTGCAACACTTGCGCTAGTTAAAAATAAGTTTTATATATTGAATTTAATTATAATTCGGGTTCAAATTTTTCCTTTATAGTTTCATCCTTCATTAGTTTTGACAGCATTATATTTTGTGTCTAGAATACATATTGAAGTAGAATGCCATTTTAAATGTCTCATTTGGACAAGTTGGTACTGACACAAATTCTGTTTTCCTTTCATTAATCTATCCCATCACTCTCCCATGAAAGGAGAATGGGAGATAAACAACATTTGTTTCTATGGCTGTTGGAATGTCAGCACATAATAAAGGTACAAGATTATCTTTTTAAAAGTTACACCTACACAAACACATACACAAACATTTGAACAGTTGACTAGTTTCCAAAGAGTAGTTCTGGTCTTGAGAATTAAAGATAAACTGTTAAACAATAACTTTTAGTAGTGAGCAAGTTTCCTACTACTTATTTAGCCAATTTGTTTCTATTGCTTACAATGTGCTTTTAATGATTCCAACACATTTTGCCATGGGAAAAAAAAAGTTTGCTACATGAGTTCTAAATTAAATCTCTTTAAAATTATGTAATTTTAACACATTAAATTTATAAATAAAAATAAAGATACCCAAAGTGTACATATGTACATATATATGTGTAAACATAAATTTGTTTTTTATCTCTATAGAAAGAACAACAATACTATACTATAATTGTGATGAACATCACAGCTCACACAACATAGGACTGTGAGGGTAAGGATGGGAGGTAAGCAAGGTGAGGAGGAGGAATAATTTTTCAAAAATATCTGTGATCGATGTGATAGCTGACCCTACTCCATCTTTCTCAAGACTTGGATTATGTTTGTGCCAAAAGTGACACCCAGTTTCTGGAGGAATGGGATTGGCTGTGCTGACCACAACACTGCATGAGTCACACACTGCACTGGGCTTGAAGAAAACAGGTACTGAGATTAAAATTAAATATGTACATAGGTAAAGGGGATGGCAGCAAAGAAGGCTGAGAGGAGAAATATCCTTCCTGTATGTTAAAGAGATGGAAGTGTAAATCTACAAGCTACAAGTGTAAGTTGACAAAACTTCATGGCAATTTTAAAGCACACAAACCTCTATTAGATCACAAAGACCAGAAGAGTGTGAATTAGCATTCTACACTATATTTAACAAATATTTACAACTTCACAAAATTCAATCCAAATGTTATCTTAGAAGCAAAACATCACTGCTCCAATCACAATGCAAATGAAATTAATTGCCCAGGAAGCGAACTGATTTAGTTAACAGAGAATTAGTTATAGAAAAAAAATTTTATTATTAAACCAACCTATCTTCATCAGGAAAAAATTCTTTCTTGGCTTTAACTGATTTGAAAGAATACATAGCAACAACATTCACAAGATAGTCTATTAATGATTTAAGAAGCAACCAGACTGACCAGACTGTACCGGCGAGCTCATCATGGGAACCAGGAGCACGGATGGGTTGAGATGTGGATTCACAGCTGTCTTTGTTGAGCTGACAATATCTTCTGAGAAGAGCTAGTAGAAGTGAAACCTAGAATGTAAGAAAAATTGATGGGTTAATATAGATAATGCAAGTCACAAAAAAACAAACAAAAAAAAAAAAAAGAATTGGCCTTGAGTCTCAGCTCAGTCATGGTTCAATCATGAGTCTTTGAAGCATTCGTAGCAATCTCCCAGGTGTCTTAATTTTTCATCAACAAAAGCCAACCTTAACAGTTTTGCTGAAAGCAGTTGCCTACTCCCTAGCCACTATATTTATTTGCTATTATCAATATTAGAGAAACTTAAGATATTTTCTATTTCATGGATATAAGTATCTTATTGTATCATACTTTTAATTATTATGATCTTTATCAAAAACTTTCATCTAGAGAAAGGGAACAAAATAAATTTTAGTAGACTGAAAAAGGGAAGACATAGGTCATAAACTATGAGTGGCAGAAAGTTCCCATTACAAATCTATTTCTTCTTCAAGTATTTTACAATCTATTCTAACTAAAAGTGAAAACAGCCATAATAATTCTAGGAGTGGCACTAACAGGATGGATTTTTGAAAAGAATTTAAGGGACTTTCTGCTTTTTATTTGAATTTACTTTCACTTCTAGACACCAGCAAAGGATGAGGAATTGGAAGGGCATTTTCCTAACAGTTTACTGGAATGTCAAATTTTAAAAAAACAAAGAGGAAGAAGTTTTTAAAGTTGCTCTTAATGCGTTTCCTACTAAAATAGTATATCCCAATTGCACTATTTTTATAGAGTGCTGTAACTCTGAAAACTGTACATCTCTTTATCTTGAGAATCCAACATATTTATTGTGACTCGTTTTCCCGAGAGTATTTTCAAAGTGTTATTACTATTTTTGTCCAAATGTATAAAGCAGGATATAAATACATATTTCCTTTGAAGAACTATATAACATCACTAAGAACACCTATAATACTTCAATTTGTCTCTAAGTAGAAATATGCTAATTATTAAACAGTTATGTAGAGTTCTAACAGGCTAGCTCTCATCAATCTTCAGTGGTAGATTATATAATAAGGTTTAGCAGCAAGAAAAATATGGAACTTTATAAATTCCCTTTACTATAATTCTGTTATGCTTATTTTGTCAGTATTATTTAAAGATTTTTAATTTGCATTTTGATGAGGAAGCAATATCTCCACAAAAATATGAAGAAAAACTTTTAATGATGTATTAGCAAACAGACATTTGACACTGACTTCTAAATTAAAAGATGTCAATGTCATATTTAAAATAATAACATCATTTGCATAGTTCTTTATGGTTACAAAGTACTTTCAGACATTACACATTTTTGGCATTACTGTCATTTAATAGATACTTGTAACTCTTCACTCCCCTTTATAGGTGAGAAAACTGAATGTAATATGCTTCATTAAAAAGTAATGAAGGAAAATCAAAATTAAAATTTAGCAAAATTTAAATATATAGCTTAAAATTAATATGTGGCCTTTGAGATTTTTGTCATTTTTATTTTTTCACATTGTAATATGGAACATTTCATAAATGCTCTTGATACAAGCTTGATTTTTAAAGGTTCAGTTTGATCTTTAAGATAAAAATAACAAAAAAAGAATGAATAGGAAATGAGAGTATAAATGAAACAACACTGAATAGTTGCTCTGTGATTAAAAAATAATTTTTAATCTACAATGTCATTTGCGATACATTCACATTCTCTTTACTTTTACAACTCAATTTAACAAAAACTTCCCAGTTTAACAGAGAAAATTCATGGTTTTGCTATTTGTCACAAAATCTAAAACCAAGATGTTTCTATTTCCACACATCTCAGTCATCTATTAACAAAAACAATAAAATTAATGACTGTCATGATCTGCTGACTCATGGCTACTTATATAGTCATTGTGTTTGCCTTCACAGCTCTAGATTTGAATTGAAGAGTGAATCTCAAATGGAAATATGAACTTGACTTCCAAAATATCTTTATACACCTTTTAAACATTAAAATGGCTATATTTGTCATTCTTTTTAATGAGTGCCTAATCACTGCATATTATTCTAACATTATGAAAGCTTTGCTATCTGAACAGTTATTTTTTAAAAAAGTTTAATAACACACTAGTTTCCATTTATTGCATTTCCATATCCAATGAGCCATATTCAACCAAAGTTATGACAATTACAGCTACAAAACTGAAGTATGGTCAGGTAAAGAACTCTCCTAATATATTCTGAGGTATTAATACTCTACACACATAGTGTATGTGTGTGCATACTTGTTATAGACTCATCAATTCCCTTTTTCTCAGGCCAACAATATCAACAGATTAGCATCCCTTTGCTCTTCAAGAGAAAATTTTTACAGAATTTTGTGGAATTAAGACATATTTTATATGCTTAGAAACAAAGGGAGGGTCAAATGAGCAGTTTATATTTAAATTTTCCCACATTTCTTTAATAAATTGGGCTATAGAGAAACAAACCATTTTCTTTAAATGGGAAATTTTCCCCAGTAGTTTAGTCATTCTATGATAACCTAAACCATTTTGATAGCCTAGCAGGAAACTTATCTTTAGTAAGCAGATAAGAAAAAAATCCTCCTGATTTTTTTTTTTGAGGACAGATTATCAAAACAATTATAGAAATATACCTGCTTTCCACTAGTAATTTTCACATTAATTTTTCAGTCTGTAAAATGTACATATGTACATATTAAAATAAATAATAGATGAAAAAGATGTGGTATATATACACAATGGAGTATTACTCATCAATTAAAAATGACAAATTTGATGAATTTATAGACACCTGGATGTACCTAGAAGAAATCATTCTAGCAGAAACGAGCCAGATAGAAAGGGACAGAAACCAAATGGTTTCACTAATATATGGTCAACCAAATGAAACCACACAAGGGGAGAGAGGG